>JANDKE010001758.1:0-12736 GCA_027627275.1 Coprinellus aureogranulatus | reverse complement strand
CAAGCAAACGTCGTCTCCAACAGTTCCTCGGGTTTGTTAACTTCTATCGCAGGTTCATCCGCGGCTTCTCAACACACGCCGCTCCTCTGCATTCTCTTACGGGCAAAGCGACAGATTGGAACTGGACGGCTGAACATCAGAACGCCTTCGACAAGTTGAAATCCCTGGTCACGAACGAGGTCGTCCTTGCCCTTCCCTTAGACGACGCGCCTTTCCAGGTCGAAACCGACGCCTCCCTCTTCGCTTCCGGTGGTGTTCTGTCACAACTTCAAGATGACTCTTGGCGACCCGTTGCGTTCCTGTCACAGTCATTCTCCCAGGCCAAACGTAACTATGAGGTTCACGACCGGGAACTACTTGCTATAATCCGGGCTCTCAAGGAATGGCGCCATTACCTTCACGGTGCTCCGCAAGACTCCCCATTCGACATCATCTCGGACCATGCAAACCTCCGCTACTTCTTCAAGGCCCAAAAGCTCAACCCTCGTCAATCCCGTTGGACCCAGGTACTGGCCGAATACAACTACGACTTGCAACACCGCCCCGGATCCTCTATGGTAATCTCCGATGGACTGTCGCGTCGACCTGACCTTGGAGATGCCTCTGATGATGCAGAACCGGTAACCGTGCTTAAACCCCATCACCTTCGACGTCTTGCTGCTGCGACCCGGGACGCTAACGCCTTCCTCGATGAGGTAAAGACCCATGAGACTGCCATCCTGGATCAATGGAACGAGAAGAAGAATCTCCCCGGATGGAAGTATGAAGACGGCATCCTCACCTGGCATAACCGTGTCTTCGTCCCTGCAATCTCCGACCTACGCGAACGTGTCCTACGGAACTGTCATGACTCTCCGCTGGCAGGTCACCCTGGTCGTACTCGTACTCACGAGCTTGTTCAACGTGATTTCTGGTGGCCTTCCTTAGCCAAAGACGCTCGGGCTTACGTTGAGGGTTGCATTACATGTCAACGCACGAAACCCTCACGAGCTAAACTGGTCGGACCGCTCATGCCTAACGAAACACCCACTGATACCTGGAGCGTGATCTCCGCTGATTTTGTCACGAAGCTTCCCAAGTCCAAAGGCTACGACTCCATCTTTGTTTGCGTTGACCGTCTCTCTAAGATGGTCCGCATTGTACCCTGCAAAGAGAAGGGTCTTTCCTCCGACAAGGTCGCTCGCTTATTCAGGGACAACGTCTGGAGCCTGTTTGGACTTCCCGCCAAGATCATCTCCGACCGCGGCACGGTATTTGTGTCAGAATTCACCAAGGCATTGAACAAGTTACTGGGCATTGAAGATAATCAGACGACCTCTTACCGACCTCAGGCAGACGGACAAACCGAGCGAATGAACCAGGAACTTGAAGGCTTTTTACGCATCTTCTGCAACCAACGACAGACCGACTGGGCGGAATGGCTCAGCTGTGCTGAATTTGCGCTGAACAACAAGATCTCTTTGGCAACAGGTCTTTCCCCTTTTTTCATCAACTTTGGGAAACACCCTGCTCGTCCTCTGATGCCTACCCGCGCCTCGGACGGCCGTGTTCCTGCAGCTGACGAATTCGCTTCCCACATGACGGATCTACGCAAAGAGGTCGCTGCATCGCTTGACTTAGCAGCGGAGGCTATGAAACGCTCTTACGACAGGAAACGTCTCGCAATCGTTCCGTTCAAAAAAGGCGATTCCGTTTTTGTAGACGCAAAACACCTCGACCAGGGCCGTCCTTCCAAGAAGCTTTCGGATAAACGCGTCGGTCCGTTCCCCATCGTCGAAGTCATTTCGCCCAGGCTCTATCGCATTGGCCTTCCAACCTCGTATCGTCATTCTCGGGTTTTCAACATTGACAGACTCGTTCGCTTCCGCAAGCCGTCCTTCCCTGGCCAAGCTGACGTTTCCACGGATTTCGAAGTCGTTCCTATCTCCTCGCTCGTTCCACCGGCAGTTACAGAAGTCCATGATCACCTGCTCACCCGCGGCTCTCTTCGACTCCTCGTTTCCCTCGACTCCTCCACCGACCCTAGCGACCGTGTTTGGGAAGACATCAGCAACTTGAGCGACCCGGAGGGCATCGTAAAGGCCTTCTGCACCGAAAATCAATTACCCCAAGAATATCTCACTTAAAATACTATTTATAAGATTACCCCTTCGACGTACCACCTTCCTTCCCGTTTAGGCATCGCCATTTCCACTTTTATTTACTAATCGTTTCCCACTGGTGGTCACCTTATATTCCGGCTCCGCCTTTGTTTACCTTCTCTCCTTCAACGCCCATTCCCCAACCAGGTTTTCTCGTCGTTGTTGTCATTCCTCATCCCGCCTTTGCGGAAACCTTTCTAAACGTCTTCTCGTCATGCCAGCTTCCTTCATACCCGGCTCCCTTGTTCAATTCCGGGGTCACTGGTACACCGACCCCGCCGACAACCACTACAAGCGTTCGGAAGCCATCGGCCCCTTCACACTCATCAAGATGATGAACGCCGAGCTCGCCTGCCTCGAAACCGACCGTGACACCAGGGATTCCGTCTACAGGGTGGAGGACCTGATTCCGTATGTCCCGCCCTTCCACAAGCTTCCCGCCCCGGTGCCTTGGAACCCCGAGGCGGTCCCTATCCGCGAAATAACCAACCAACGCGTACAATCAACCATGGGACTCACGGAATTCCGCGTCACCTTCGAGGGCTTCGATGACTCCGAATCAGAATGGGTTCTCCTACCCCGCATCGCTACGCAACCCGGTGTTCTCCTTGTTTGGTATCGTCAGATCGGCTGGATCAACGCACCCCGCCCTGTACTTGACCTCATGGGGATGCTCCCTCAACCAGAAGAAGTCGCCATACCTATTCCCATCGCTGGCGTCGCCGACGAGGCTTACGCTACTACCTCCGACCGAGACGACTATGAAGACCTCAACGAAAACAACAATACCAAGGTTTCCGCCTTTGTGGACCTCACCACCGACACCGACGACTAAGCTACCCTATACCCCGGGCTTTTCTTTGTCCTTTGGTTACGTCTCTTTTCACCAGTTCTCTTCCCTTCTCCTTTTTGGATATGTCGGTCCTTTGACTATTTTTTTCTCTTTTCATTCTCATTATTGTCACCCTTTTTAAGCGTACCCTACATTTACCTACTTTACTTTACCCCATACCTACGCCTCGAGAGACCTCGGCCTTGTGACGGGGCGACTGTTAGGACTCGTCCCCTCGTCCGCCTCATCCTTCCCTTCCAGCCTCCGCTCGTCATGTGACTCGCCCCTTATATACGCGCCACGGCGCTCACTTGTACCTTATCCTCGATATCGTCGTATACACCCCTTGTGATCCTCCTCTCTCTCGTCTTCGGTCCCGGTTGCCGTCGTGGGTGTCGCCCCTGACAAATCGACCTCTGTAGGATCTACACCCAGGTCCAATTCCGATTCTCCCAGTGTGTCCCTTCCTCGGCTGGGTCTGTTTGTACTTCGTGTTAGTCCAGATCCCAGCACAAATGAGACGTCATCGCTGCACTCACCCAGAGAATGCAAACGAGCCAATGAATTCGTAGTGAGATTTTGTGTCGGAATCGCGGTCTGTGAAGTTTCGTGCCATGCGCACAGTGTCTTCCGTTGAAGCACAGGGACCAGGCAAAGGGGATACCTGCTTCAGCAACACGAGCAGAGTGACATTCTCATCGCCGAAGAAAAAATTATGCTGTAAAAGTCTGAAGGACCCGGGCGTGTAGTGCGATAGCTGCACGGAGGACGTGAATCTGCCTATAAAGGCATCAAGTCTTGGATGGAGAATGTCGGGTACGAGAGGAGCACGCTCTCTGACCCAGCTGTCTAGGCTGTCGGTGTGGAAGATGGTGCCCAGAGTGTTGTGTGTGCCCATAAAGTCAAGACGTCTGGCGACTTCCACTGGACTGTAATACGTCCAGTATTCTCCGATTGTCCCAGTAGGCCCCAATAGACGGATTCCCACCTCTGTTGACTCGAATGCGTACCGCATGATGTTCGTATGATACCTTCGGTGAGAGTAGGAGTACCAGCGCTTTGATGGTTTGCGCTCTTAGGCGAAGTAGTGGGATCAGCGTCAATGGAACATTTACCCAGAATGTGAACACGGACCGGAATATTTTGATCTCCAGTGCTTGCACTCAAGTCGGTGGAAAGCAGACCAGTCCTCTCGCTGGCACTGGCGGGAACAATATGCCACGGAATGACATCCTGAACAGACCTTCTCGGGATCGGCGCGCTTGGTTCTACTACTGGTCATATGCCGAGCGTGATGCTGCACGGAGATCAGGTCATTTTCTTAAGCTTTGTGAAGCGTGATACTCACCAAGAGACTGTCGCACAACCCTTCCTGCCGATCTCGAGGAACGAGTTGCTCAATGCTACGGAGCGACCTGTAAGCCTCCGTGAAGATCTTCTTGTAGAGAGACTTGGGTGGCAGTTCATCCAGGCGAGATAGGATGTGCTCTTCGATTTCCCCCATGCCGCTCCGGATGATCTCAGGATAGAGGAGGTATGGTGTAACACTTCTGATGAGGTACCCCACGTTGAAATGAAGGCGGTTCTGTATGAGCGCGATGGGGTCATCCTCGCCTTCCGCCTTGGCATCGTTCTTGTGGGTATACAGAAGAACGTTACCAATGAGTTTTAAAATGCCTCCCTCTGTTAGGCTCTTCGCTCTAGCCAGGATGCCTTTGGATTCAACCCTCTCCCACCATAGATACGGTATTACTGCAAGCATGATAAGTTCTTCAGCCCGGTCAGCACAGTCAACAAAGTCGCGTAGCTTGGCTGACTCTGCGGAAACTGTGGTGAGGTATACTTCGGGCGCTCGATATTCCATGAACAGGTCACGCATCCTGGAATCCTGCTCCATGAGCCAATGCGTCGCTCCGATGAGGTAGTGAATGTTCAGCTTCTCCGATGCGTTTTCGGGGCGATGAGATAAGTGCGGGATGGAATTGACTTTGGAGAAGTATTGCATCCGGAGAACAATACGTTCAACAAACGTTTCTGGAGAGCAGATCGCCCCGCCATGAATTGTTTCCGTGACACCCAGAGCATTGGTACCTGCAACAAAGAACAAAATAGCGCTAGCGAAATCAGGTCTGTCATAGTGTGGACCACCTCGACGAACGCTGGGGTAGATTATGGGCAATCCGCGATGCAGTATTTGGCAAATCGTGACTGCAAGAGAGAGCATTGGAGGATATTTAGCCAGATCCTGTAGTACATCGGTTGGCGTCGCAAAGAGTGTGTAGAAAAAGCGTCCAATGATGCTCCAAGGAACAAGGTGTTCTGGATCGTCCGGCTCCTCAATGGCCCGTTGGAGGATTCGATGGCTCCAATCGACGAATTTGTGTGATGCAGCGGTGATGCGTGATAACGACGCAAACTGGGCAGGGCTTGGTGCAGGATAGCGTTTCAGCCACTCGAATATCTTTGAGAGAACGCCCATGGAAGCGTAAGCGGCTTTAGCGTGCACTTGGAAGAGCTGAGGGTCTTCAGGAGGATCTTCAAAAAATGGCATTATAGCGTCCAGAATTGCAACTGCATGGTTGGAGTACGCCTCATCGACTCTCAACTCCAGAAGGAGGATGCTGTCGGTTGAGCCAGCCTTTGCCCCTTGAATAATTCTGCGGATGGGCGTTCTGAGGACGGCCTCAAGAATCCAGCAGTCAGGACCTCGAAAGTCAATCGAATTCAGGGTGTTCACACACCTCGACCGCAGCATCTGTCAGATCCATCTCATTCAACCGATTAGTGTGTGGCATGGCTTCGTTTTCTTGTCTCAGCAGAGGCCGATCTTGGTCAGATGGGGGATGAGAGCAGAAGTGGTCCGTTACAATAAGGTCCAGTTGACGGTCCAAGGAATGCGAAAGCGGAGCTTCAAATGAACACTATTCGGCAAACCCATTCCCCACTCCATCCGTTTAGATTTCCAGACTTTCAAGAGGCGAGATTGGTCCACGCGTCTCGCCTCGTTCCTCAAACCAACAAGCTGTGACTAGGAGTGCCTGGCAATTGACAACGGGAACTCGCCTGGCGGACTGCCGGAAGTCCGTCAGGTGATAAGGCTGTTGGCAAACACATGCAAACACTGGATATTTTGAGGCGGCAAGCGCTATGATTTCTTTCAGCTCTCACTCCACTATCCCCCGCACCTCTCCCCTCATTCTGCCCTCTACTAGGCGGTATACACATCACGTCTCGGCTGGATGAGCGCCAAAGTGACCATTGACGGGGCTCAATCGTTAGGCGAGCTATCCGTAACGATGTCCGCCGCTGTGAGTCCGCTTGTACTATCCTCCAGCCGTCTAAGTTAACCAAGTTGAATAACTTCTAGATGATTTCCCTCACGGAGCAACCTCTAGTGGCATCCTTTCCACCTGAGATCTTGACATCCATCTTCAAGGTCATGCACGATGATGCCCTTGAGGCAGGACTCATCCGATCCGCCAGCGCGGTGGAGGGTGATCGAAGACGAAGGGATGCTGAGCACAGCGACTCCGAGGACACAGATCCCTCCGGGGATTCAGATTCCTCCGAAGATCCGGATTCTCATGCAGGTTCAGATTCTTCTGGTGACTCCGAAGCGTCGGACAACTCCTATCGGTCGGAATACGGTCAAGGTTCAGCAAACCGAGATTCCGACGAGCACCTGACATCGCCCCTTTCTGGAGTTCTCCCCCATGGCGACCTTTGTGAAGTTATCTATGAAGGCGAATGCACACCCATTTTTCCCAACTCTGTTTCCAAAGTATGCAAGTACTGGGATGGCGTCCTTGCGTTGTCGCCGGAGTTCTGGACGTCCTTTGGCGTTTACCTGGACGAGGCAGACCACATGGAATTCTTTCATACCGCGTTGAATCGAGGACGAGGGCTCAGACTCAATGGTTTGACGATCACTCGGTCGTCCACTGGGGCCTCTGTCACGAAGGAGCAGGAAAAGGATTCGCTGCGCCAGATTTTCGACTATCTACTCGCTCAGCCTGATCGTCTACCTCAAACCTCGCTGATTGTGCACTCCTCCATAACTGAGCATCTGTATGTGCTCAGGGATGCGTTTGTACCCGGAATGCGAGTCTTGAAGCTTGTCGCTCGGCGTCGCTTCTGCCCACCACTGTCTGAACCCGGCATCCCCAGGATCTCATTGAACCTCCTCAACCTTTCGCCCTCCCTACGGGTTCTCAGCCTTTCCGGCCCGTTGTATGTGTCCTTGATTCGTACGATTGGCTGGAAGAATGCTGCAGGCAGAGTTTCTCTCGAATCCCTTACGATCTCCCTTCTCCGCCCAGAAGATGGCGGTAAGAGGTCATTCGATTTCCATGAGCTTTGGGAATCTTTCTGTCGATTCGCCTCCGTGAAGCGCTGGGTTCTCATTGACGTCTCCGTAAAGTGCAATATCGATCGATGGATCGACGACCTGCATAACTATGGTGAATATCCAAGTGTTCCAAGAGTGCGTTTCGCAATCGACACCATCGTTTTCGAAAACCTTCCCTGCACTATCATGCAACCGCTCCTCTGGTATCTTCCACGCGTACGCTCTGCTGTGTTCCGAGACTGCCGCTTCCATGGAGTCTCAAGCTTAGGCGCTCGTCAGGTTGAAGTGTCGGGAATGTCAGATCCCGACGCTCTCGCCCGTTTCATCGAAACCGCAGGAGGAGCGAGGACAGTGCGTTTCGTGGGATGTGCCGGTTTCACCGATGAATTCATCCAGGCTCTATACCCCATAACGATCACCAACGTCTGGGACGACCCGCCCTTGATCAACGTCACAACACTGCAGATCGTCAACTGCTCCAAGTTTACCATCGGAGCCCTTCTCAACGCTATGAAGCACAGGATAGGCTACAACGATGGACGGTACGGCGATGTGGACCCCTTGATCACGCCTCTGAAGACACTCACGCTCTGTGGAGTTGGTTCGCTGCCGACAGCAGCTCAAAGAGCGTGGTTCGAAGATAACCTAGAGGTGTTCGAGGTGCACGACAACATGCCTTGAACCCCAGTTCACGGACAAGCAGCTCGGTAAGCATCTCTGGCTTCTCATTCCTTGCCTTGATATATGATTAGTCGATACAGGAGCTTATTTAGGAAAAAGCTGGAACTTTTGCGCAGCTGTTCTTTGAAGTTCCAAAATAGAATCTTCCGTTTTTCCCGCAGCATAGCGACATGCTGGGCTTCTCTCCGTCTCCATCGAAGAGAGTTATTACGGTCTCAACAGTGCTATTCACGCATTCGGCGTCGACAGCCCGTCGTGAACCCTGATCACGAGAATACTGATCGGCGGGCGAACGAATCTGACCGACGCTCCGCAGACTCCTAGGTTCGGTGACTCGCAAACGATCTATGNGCTCTACCTTTGATATTCCCANTGTACTCGNTCTGTGTAGCGAGGAGGAGGTCAAGTTGCGACTACATCCAAGACTCCAATGTTCTATTTTCGACCCAATGAGAGGCATTGAGAGCCGCTCCGCTTGATGCGAAGATTCGTATCACTCGCAGCAATGTTCAGGCAACCNTGTGTTCTTTTGATGTCATCTCCTGGCCCTGGTCCCCTTGGTNCTTGGAAGCCCGAGGGAAATGAAAATCAAATAAGTAGCATGTGATCGTTCTCGAGCAACCTTAAATACTGGGTCATGGATTTCCTTTCGAAACACCCTCACACACTCGTCGCGGCTACGTTCGTCATCGTTACCCACCGCAACATGATGCGAATGCTTGAGTCGATTCTTGTTCTCGCGCTCTCAGCTCGCTCGCTGGCCAGCTCTTCTCTGGAGAAACGGCAGAGCCCCTACGCTACTCACTTCATAATTGGGAACTCCTGTCCTACTCCGGTCAACCTCTTCATCGGGAATAGGCTGGATACGACTCTCCCTATCGGTGGATATACGACGAAAGACTCCTACGTGTACACCGATTTGTTTTTCACCGACGCCCACGGTGGAAACGCAAACGGATCTGGCACTACGCGTGCTGGTTTCTTCGATGTAGGTCGACCCATCGGATTCAATCATAAATCGGTTAACAGGCCTTTCCAGGACGGATACTACTACATGGTCAAGGATGGTATCAACCCGCTGAACGTTGGTATGAGTATCGTACCTGTCGCAAACCCGGTATGTCTCGTTCGTCTCTCATTGATTCCTCTCCCATGACACGCGTCGTTCCAGCACGATGGCTACTGCGTCCCAATCTCCTGCACCGCAAGCAACTGCACAACTGCCTTCGATAGTCCCCCAGCCCGCTTCCCCCCAGTCAATAACTTCACCACTGCACCCACCCCTCCATACTATCGCTGCCCCGAGCTCAACACGACGTACCAGATCACCTTCTGCCCGAACGGCGATTGGCCCACATCGGCCTCATGGCGTATCAAGCCTGGCTATGGCGCGGTGAACAAGTGTCTCGAAGTTCGGGGCGGTGTTTTCGCGAATGGAACGCCGGTTCAGATCTACGACTGCAATGGCACTCCGGCGCAAGACTGGGTGATTAACCGCGGAAGTACCAAGGTCAAATTGGCAAATACGAACTTCTGTCTGGACGCTGGTTCGAGTGCGTGGTCATCTCTCATTATATAAAGGCTCTCGGGTAACTGACGGAGGTACTGGGATAGCCCCTGGAAACGGAGTTGGGATGAAGATCTGGGAGTGCTATGACAACCTGCCGGCACAGCAGTGGTTCTTCACTTCCGATAACCGAATTGCTCTCGAGGGACAGGGTACGTAAAATCGCCTTTTCGGTTGCTCCTCGGGGCCTAACGTGTTCGCAGGTCAATGTCTGGATCTTCCTAGTGGTAACCTGACAAATACCGTCCAAGTCCAGACTTGGGCATGCACGGACAACAATTTCAATCAGGTTTGGTCCAACTTGCCATAGGTTCCGACCAGTTCTCCATATACCCCCTATTCTTTTCTTTATCACACTTCTGGACTCGCTCTCGACTTCGGACTAGGATTGGCTTCTCGGGACGCTTCGTTAACTAGCTCTTTAATACCGCGTTGAATTCTAACAATGATACAATTTATGAGACATACGCAGGATTAAATCCACGTCGTTTCCTCCCCGCCGATCCGTGTACAACGTTCAGATGCGTCGAACACTCAGGCGGAGGTGGGCGCAAACATAGGGGTTTTGCCAAGCAAGGACGATCATCAGAAGGCGGATCATCCCGCAGCATTCCCACACGCGTCTCTCTTCTCGACCACCACCATCCAGCATTCTACACCTGCTCTTCCAGCTACATAAGTCAATCGGTCCCTTACTCCTTCCCTCTCCGCCGCATATCACGTCTCCCGTACAAGATTCTGGCCGTCAGCGCGTTCGAATCACGCATTAGCGTGCACTGGGCGACGTCTGTACATGACCCAAGCATCATTGCGATCGCTCCTCGAATCCACCGGTGTGGGGTGTAGAAGGTTGTCGAGATGTGGAACAATATCGGTTATGCGTGCGGTATACGACGCCTGATCTGCGAGAAGTGGTGCTGAAAGCATGGAGATGCGACCATGTCCCCTCGCCACTCCTGCCAAGCTTCTAGCACTCTGGATTCCAAATTGTTTCAGACGGACGTCCTCCGCTAGGTTCTGGACTTAACCTCCGGAGATGGATACACCAAGGGGACACTCTGTTCTGCGTTTCTCACTGTCGGCATCTGGCGCTCCGTACTTCCAGTGGCCCTTTACCTGGTGTAGCCTTCGTACCTCGGCGAATCTCTACGAATTTCCAATACCCACAGACTCAAGCGGGCGCTTTACGAGCCGTCAGGATATCATACCGCCATACTCCTTGCAGGGTGAAGCCCTCTACTTGGTTCTTCACCCGCATTGTATGATTGTAGAGGATTCCGCCAGCTCGCAATTGTCAGTTTGCTACTCGGTCTGAGGCTGAGGTTGGAGGTTTCCCCTTGGGCCTCCACGGAAGCTACTCAAAGTTGCGCATGCCAAACTGCACTCCCATCGACGGCTTTCACTCGCGCGGTCTCCAAGTACTAGGCTAGAAAGAGAGCAAAATCGAAACGCTAGACGCCATTTCGGCGTACAAGTTTCCTCATGCGTTTTACAGGGGCAGTACTCCTTTTTCTAGGTTACGTCAGTGCTTGAACCATTGGGAGAGCACATGTACTGTTCGTCGGATACGAGTTATCACGTCCTCTCCTAAGGAAGGGCGCCATACCTTGTGTACGAAATACAAGTACATGTTTTCTTCTTCGGGACCCTTAGACCCGTATTCTAGATTTTGTCCGTTCAACGAGCAAAGCTCAGCCGCAGTGACGCATCTTCTGTAGTGAGCATCGGACTATCAGGTGAGCCTCGGCCAAGCACCTCAGGTCACCATCGCTCATTGACCCGCTTCTGGATTGGGACAGGAAACGTCGTTCGGACTTGGACTAGAAATGACCTTCATCGAGGGAAGACATCTCGAAGCGTTCGCGTCAAACGAGCAGCAGGCCTATTGTCTGAGCATATGAGCTGTGGTTCCCTCTCCCTGGGAGAGGTCGCCATTGTTCATGTGTTAAGGAAATAGACTGCCTTGCTCCTATTACTTGTGCCCATGACCACCCACATCCTTTAGAGCTGACGTCCCTAGGAAGTGCAGTGGATTTCCGCTTCGTACACGCTGTGGTACTGACATGTTGAGGTATGGGGTCATGCGGTAAGCGCACGGCTACATATACAACTCTGCCTTTTACCGATATTGATCTCGCGTAGGTGGGGGATCCGGTTCGATTTGGTGACCCATGTCAGACAAGTCATCAGCCCTTCCGCGACTACGTACGTCCTGTTACTTGTTTAACCGCGTTCGCCCATGATTTGAGTCTGAGTCAATCTCCAAGACGTGGAAGCGGTGAGGCTACGCCATCCTTCCCCTACTCCACGGAAAGGGACTTGGTTTGACATAACTCAACGGATTCCGGCTCGTCTATTCGACGGAGGTGACCTTCTTCAATTCGCAGTCCACACTTCCCCGTTCGCTTTCCAATTCTTCCCCATGCTACTATGAGTAGTTTGTGTGGAGGATGGCAATTCGATGTGCAGGGACCTCTCGATGCATGTCTTATTGCTCTATCTCGCACACTCTACTCATGAGTCCCTTTTTGGAGTCCAGGCCGGAAGAGCACTTGTGCTGTACCTCGTGTTACGGGTTACGGCCCCCTTTCAACGGGAAGGTCATCGTGCTCCGTATCTCAGAATACAAGTACAAGTGCTCTTCGTGAGTGGTCGTCCGTCTTGTCTATGGTATAAGGCGATCTCTCGAGAGATGATTCGATGGAGGATAAGGCACGCTTAGAAAGGTGTCGAAAGTCGTCATGCGAATTGGGTGACTCCTCATTCACGATAACACTTAGGTCTCGAGCGCCACTTCATCACAAACGTTAGAAGAGTTCGGGAATTTAGTACACCGTGAATTTATTACGCTAATTGATACAGCAGAAGTCCGTTCGATTCTTCCGTTTCCAACATCATGATTCCTTTCTCCACGCAACGAGAGCGAGCGAATTTACTTGTCGGCGACAGGGAAATCCTTTCCGGTGACACCCTTATACCCCCTCCTAATTCCATCACTAATCTGCTCGTCCTTCGCCTGTTCGAACGCAGATTCGTTGTTCTGGGGTCCACCACCCATGCGCTCTTGGACGAAGTCGACTCCTTTGTCGAGGGCGTCTAAACGATTTGGGGTGACACATGAGTCGGTTGCATGCGGGCGCGTGATGGAGAAGGACGTCACCCTCGTT
>JANDKE010001757.1:0-12747 GCA_027627275.1 Coprinellus aureogranulatus | reverse complement strand
GCAGTGCTTTACGATGGGCGTCTTACCGCCAGTTACTACAGGGATGCGGGACCGCTGGGGAATCCAGGAGTGACCAACGTTCGTACAGGAGAGTTCCCAGAGTACCTAGATTTCGACATACCAGGTACGCTTGTATTCAATCTGTGTCAACCTGCCCTTACATGCGAAACGGGAGCTAGTTCCGATCTTCGATGCGAGGAAACCCGATCTAAAGTTTACATCGGATTTGTTAGGGAAGCTACACCGCCTTCCACTTTACGACAAGGAATTACCCCCAAGTGCATTAGTCACAGTTGGCTCACCTAGGTCATATGGGCTGACCGAATCTAAGTCACGCTCAGCCAGCCTAGCCACCTGACTTAGATTCGGTCAGCCAGCGGCTCAGCCGGGACTGGCTGAGCCACTTTTACATTGGCTGAGCCAGCATTGATTTCTTGGCTCAGCCAGCTCACAAAATTCTGGCTGAGCTGGGGCTGGCTGGAGTCAGCTGAGCCACTGTTGTATTGGCTGAGCCCAATGCTTGGCTGGATCACTTTGGCTGAGCCAGGCTGGAGTTGGCTGAAGCTGGCTGGACTCTGGAGCAGGAGATATCCATGAGTGTCTGGGGTCCTGATATAATCTGGCTGAGCCGCTGGGGCTGAGCCAACTGGGCTGAGCCAGTGTCACATCAAGTTCACATCATCAAAGGCTGATGTCACACTTGTGTCACACATCAAGAAATTGTCACACATCAAATCATGACATCATTGTGACTATGATGTCATTGATCTGCCATCAAACAGCCAGTTACCATCAGTGACATCATGCAGATCAGGCACATCAATGACATCATGATTGGCAGGAACAGGCACCTGATGTGATGTAATGATCTGCATGAGGTCACCTAATGACATCACATCACTGACATCACACTCATTTAGATAAGATCGCAAACATCAATGTGCTATTTCCCTGGCATCTACTGAGTGGATAGTGTAGATATGGGTATCGTTAGAAAGCGTTTGAAGAGGGCTTTTCAACGGTACTATACATATTGCAAATATACTTTGTTTTACCTACCATATCAGGCAAATACATGTGATTCTGTCAAAAATTGAAGTGATATTGACAATTACACCACCATGGAAAGACCCAATGTTCCTTGGGAGCATGGAGTAGTAAGTACTACACTGTAGTCTGTCACTGTAAGTATCACATCTCCAATATTCTAACCAGTAGTGTCAGCACACTCATAACTGTAGCAATACATGACAATTTGCGAATTGGGCCTACGCTGGTGCACTACAAGATCCATTGCTTTCTGTGTCATGCTACTAGAATGGAGACAAGACCAAGCTTTTAAGCCCATAGAGATGAGAACTATCACTCTAATATAAGAGGCTAGAGAGCTCTTCGCACACAGTGCAGTAAAAGGCAGTATTTCCTTGATGGCAGTGGCTGTGCCTGTTCTCACGCTGTGTGGAATATCAATTCTGAACCTCCACTAAAATACCTACAGAATGAGATAGGTAGCATAGAAAACAGACCAGTTAGCACTAAGATATAGCCCAAACAGTAGTTTTGGACAACAAAGTTGCAGAAGTGCAATGGACAACCACTTCAATGTTGTTGATATGAACACATTTGCGTATATCTCAGTCATTCCTCAACCGTTTCCTTTGCGGACTTTTGCATTCTTCTCTACTCATTGCATGGATTTCATTGATGGCATGTGCGAGAGTTCCCACGCTTTCCATTGTACTGATTTTTGCATATCTTCCACTCATTTTGGCACTTTTTGAACGTTTAGGCTATTCTTGTTGCAGTCACTCAGATATTAGCCTAGGAAGCTGATTTGAGATGTAGCCCAGTAGTATGCTTATACTTTTTACCACAGCCAATGGCACTCAGAATCTGTATTCTGCATTGATTCCTTAGTCGATTCTGTGTTTCTGTGGGCTACAGCAACATTTGTGGNATTGCACTGGAAACCAGTCATAGATTTGTCAAAGGAATGACACATCATGGTTGCTCAACTGGATACCCAGTATATGGTACTGAGAAACCAAGGCTAAAGACTTTCTATATCAGTTGAAAATGGACTCGTTGTACGTTCCAGATGTGAATAGGTCGCGCAAGCCGCATTTTTACTACATAGGGCATGGATATGAATCATCAAACAATGCCAGTAAATAGCCCTAAGAATTCCCTTTCTAATGATACCAAAATCATCCTTATCGGCCAGGAATTGAGGAGAGGGGAGAGCACACAAAGTTGGGTCTCTTATCTAAATGAGTGTGATGTCAGTGATGTGATGTCATTAAATGACATCATGCAGATCATTATATCATATCAGGTGCCTGTTCCTGCTGATCATGATGTCATTGATGTGCCTGATCTGCATGATGTCATTGATCCTAATAGACATTTTGATGTGACATGTGATGTGTGATGTGATGTCATCACCTGTCACATCATGTCACAGTGGTCACATCATTTGTCACATCATTTCTGATGTGATCTCCACAATGGTTAGATCTGGGCTCAGCCAATTGGCACTGGCTCAGCCACAATGCTCGGCTGAGCCAGTCTGGCTGAAAGGACCCCAGCCACCCCTTGAGTGTTGGCTGACCTGGGCTGGAGTGGGCTGAGACAACCATCTCGGCTGAGCCATATATTTAAACTGGCTCAGCCCTAGCTAGATCTGGCTGGGTTGGGCTTAAAAATATAGTGGCTGGCTGGGATTTTATCTATTGGCTGAGCCAATGTATCAATGTGGGCTCAGCCAACGTAAAAGTGGCTCAGCCAGCCTCGGCTGAGCCGCTGGCTGACCGAATCTAAGTCAGGTGGCTAGGCTGGCTGAGCGTGACTTAGATTCGGTCAGCCCATATGACCTAGGTGCTACCTCGACCCCCGGTAATACCAACTCTCAGCCCTCGAATTCGGCCCCGAACGCATAGCTTTCCTGCAATCAGCAATCACTTCTGTCGGAGCGCTTGCTAGAAGCGCACTCCCTCACTTGAGCCTCTTTCTCTGTTCCTCCGTTGTGGCCTTTGTGTTTGCGTCCCTCCCACTACCCGTGTAACTTACCGCGCGTGATATAATCCAGTACTCTATCTCACCGTTTTGCTCTTGTCTAATTACAATTTCAACCAAATGACAATATGTTTTATCGCCCACTGGAACATTGACGGCGGTCACGGTCACCGGTCAAGGCCTGGGTTTGAACGTGGATGAGCAAACTTGCAAACTTGAACAATCATGATGCGGCTTGGACACTACCGTGACCACTACTCCGAGTCCGAGAAAGCAGACGCCGGCGTCTACCATTACTATGCCCTCCACCTCCCGCAGTCCATGACCATTCTCCAGAAACCAGTCATTTCTCGTCCAGGATAGACCATTTTGCAAGAGTGCTTACTATGTGGCATATCTCAATCGGCATTCCCCGCCACTCTGCATCCTTCCCCTGCTCGAAGCGTTCGTCGACAGCCTCTGCCATAGCAAAGGACAGTAATTTCAATGTTTGGGGGCAGTCCTCAGGAGTGGATGGGTTCGATTCTGAGTCAAACCGCGAGTGGTATGTTCAGCTCTTGATCTCTCGACGTTGGTTTACCGCAACTCTCGCTACAGAATCGGTACCTCGAATATAGCCTGGACGCTCTCCTGTCGTCATCGCTGATAGGAAAGTTGTCTATGGATGGAAAAGCCCAAGTGGTGACATTGGAATTGTCGTCGCTTTCCAATTATGCCGGCGCAGCAACAGAAAGCAAGCGACGACGGTGGCAACCTATGCTTGGGTAGTAAGTCGGTCATACCCTTGCGTCCTGACTGAATTAACTCACTATTCCGGCTTGCACAATCCATCACCATGTCTTACGCCTGTTGTTCAGACCATGGTTGCCGCCGAGCCCGTCATGAAACTGTGCCATAATGGCAAGTCTGGCCACCTTTTGAACGGGATTCCAGCCAGCTGCCACATTACTTGGTCTACACCACGTCTCTATACACACAAACTGTGACCTGTCCATGCCACGCTAAGAGGACAACAAGCCGACACCCATCGTCATTCGACAGCACCACCGGCATCTGCCCCCCTGATACCCACGATCCCACCCCCGGCTTTGAATCCCTAGAATCGACGGTTCTTCCCGTGCCGTGGATCCCCCGGGAAAATGCTCTCAACAAAGCGACCGCGGAGGAGATGTGTGTATGACCATCCCCATCTCGCGCCCAGAGCACGTTACTGAACTCTTTGCGCTTTCTGATCGCCCCTCCCCGACGCCTCCCGCCTTCACCTCTCTTCTCAAAAACTCTCTCATCGCACGCACTCCCCTTAAACGACTCATTCGGACGGCATCCACACGACCCTGCCAGACAGGCATCCCAACACTGCATTGACTTATTACGGACACTCACGCATCATTGTATATTTACGCATCGCATCTTCCCCCATCCCCCTACCTTCGACCGACTTCATAGCCGGCACTTCGGATGCAATCTCCTTGACGGATGAACAAGCCAGCATGGATTACTCGCTGGTCTGGAGGTCCTTGTCATTTCCTTCAAGTTGTCTCACCCAAGCGTGCCAGTTTAACAAGACCGTGCCCAATATGGAGCACATTGACGTCTACGCCATCGACCCTCGCAATATCGTCCCGGAACGGCCTATGTCCCATGAGGAATACCGAGCTATGGACTAATTCGTAGTCACCGCGCCTTCGTCGAAAAAGGGCTGAAGTGCCAAAATCTGGGACTCCTGAACCGTCTTCAGATTCTGAGCCGGCATCCAGTGTTGAAGGGTTGCGTGACAAATTGAAGGAGAGCAAGCTGAACAGCTCACCTGTCGATAACGACGACGACGGACCGATGTGGAACAGCACGTCCCGGCAATGCATCGCCGTTCTCATCGGTCACTCGCACTATGCCGTTTCTGCCCAGTTCAACCCCAAGGAGGATCTCATCGTTTCCGGCGCATCCATTGATCAAACTGTCTGCACAAGGCACCCAATGGCAGGCAGCAGGCCCAGGGTCTGGGTTCCATGGGTCCCTGAAGGTTCGAAGCATTAGGCTCTTTCTCTACCATTTTGGAAGGCCACTATCGCGGCGTCAACTTTGCCATGTACCACCCTGGCACCGTGACCCTTCCCCTAATCATCTCGGCCGCTGACGACCGTGTCATCAAGGTCTGGCGGACGAGCGAGCCGGGAGTTTGGAAGGTTGATTCGTGCCGAGGACACCTCAACAGCGTTCGCCGAGCGCGCTCTTCCATCCAAGCGCGAGTTGATTGTGTCGTGCGGCGAGGGAGAACTGGACTGTTCGCGTATCGGAAGTAACACGACAGATTCTGGGTTCTCGCCTGAAAGCTCGCATTCTACTACGCAGTCTACGCAAGACCTAGACCGTACTCAGTACTCGGGCACCGACCATCAATTTGTCCCCTCTACCCAACTCGACCATTGGCCAAGACCCGGAAAATGGGTTGAGTATGGCCAGTGTCTCGCAGTCCTTGTTGGATATCACCATTCGGATCCCGCTGCTCTGGGTATCCTAAGCACGTCTCGGCGTGGAGACCAATATGCACGCTAGGCCGGGCAGTTGGAAAGCTTCTAGGATCAGATCAGCCGCAATTATCAGAGCTACAATTGGGGGCCTTTTCGTTGGGGCTCCTTTAGTGTCTGGTAAGCCCCATGACTTTTAAGTACCTCTTGGCTGACACTCGCCCAGTACTCTCCGCTCCCCCAATATTCGCCCCTTCTTCCGGGTTAAGCTCGACGTGGTTCGGGCGATATCCACGGTGTTGCAGCGCGTACTTCGCCTGGTACAAGCCCTCGTTGGGCCCGTCGGACCTCAATACGACCAGCGACTCAACCCTGCGCTTTGTATGCGCGGCTCTTGGTGCTTTACAAATGATCCTTGAACTTGCTCGTTCATGGTCATGCCGCCTCCATCTAACCCCTCGACCCGTGCGCTCGAGATCCGTTTAGAGAGATCTATAGATTTGACTGTCGCCCTTTGTCGCCAGCATTGTCATTGACTATCAATTGACCGTTCCTGTCCGCCCATCCTCATTGACACATGGAAGCTCTTTACCAGTAAATTTGTCCAAACCCTGCAGTACTTACCTCTCATGCTCACATGTATATATCACATATATTTCTCCCCTGCGATTAGGGCTCGTCACTCTCACTCACCGCTCGTGAGGCTACTTCAGAGTCTTCTAGGCCCCGCGATTTCCAGCCATGGCAAGTCAGCGCCTTCGGGTCACTGCCACCAGCCTGAGGGATGCCTCCGAGTCTATGGACGGTCTCCGCCGGTCCCTAATGAGACTCGGGACACCAATCCGGGGATTGCCGAAGTGGGATTGGGGACTCGGGCCCTTCCGAGTCAGGCTGTCTTCCTTACTAATTAGGCCTCTGGATGCAACCGCCACCCAGCGACAAACGTTGAACAGCCCTGGTTGCTCCCTAACGCCTTCACGTTGCTCGTCAACCCATCGCCGCTCCCAAGTCCAGGTCGCCGAACGCCAGTGAGGCCCGTGTCATGACACTCCCACTGACGGTCGCCATCAAGCGCTCGGGAGGAGAGCGTTGCTCAGGCTACTTAGTATCTCATGTCGCGCTGCACAGGTTTTGGCCATCGTGCGGCAACGATGCTGGCATGGTCGTCGAGTAGGCCGTCGGGATGCGAAGCTTGATACTACTTGGTGAGCATATATAATGGCGCTATTTCTGAACCAATCTAAGGCAGCGAGTCCCCTTCAAGTTTTCCCCTCGTCCGAACGCTTCAACGCCCATCTGGACGTTCAAACAGTCGGAACACCCTGATGTCTCTGCCCCACCGCGCACCTCCAAAGTCGAACCCCCAGAGCAAGAAGATTGCCTCGGGTCGCCCTCCCACCCATGCCGATGTACGAACGCTGAGGAAGAAGGTCGATAATCTGGACTACCAGGCAGCCCCTCGCCGCCCCCGCAAACTTGAAGACAAGGCTGGTGGAGATGCTAGTGATCCCGAATCCGTCGCAAGCGGGCTCTTTGCGGGAGATACGGACGACTCATTCAGGCACATGGGCAGTCGAACCCACTGTGCGGTCCACGAGCACTGTGGCGCTTTGACTTCGGACAATGAGACTGCCGGGTGAGTCACTTTCGTCTCAGTGTAGTAGCATCGCCGCCATCGAAATTGTCTTTCACTTACCCCTTCGGTTCGATAGGTATGACATGGAACCCGAGACTTCTTTCGAGGATCCAGGCAGTTCAGCAAACTCCCATGCGCCACCCGTACCTCCTCAAGCCCCTCGGGCCTTTCTTACCCCTGCGGTGGCTCTAAAAAGATCCACTCGTCAGCAGGGTGCTCAGGCTCAAGCCCAATCAAGCACCGGAACCACTCTACCAGCCCCAGATGTTCCCGTCGTCATGAAAGTCGTGATGCTGACAGGCAGTCAAGTTCCTGGGTATCTTGAAGATGTCGTGGGCGATAACGATTACACTCTCTTGGTCATTGACTCCTTGCGCTCTGTGATCATGCACAGCGACATTCCTGCCCATTTTGAGGAGCTCGGACGTGTCGTTCAAGTTGATATTCGAGACGCAGTTCACCCTGTCGCTCCGCATCCAACTCAAGGGCAAACATCGTCGTCCGACGCGAACGCTGAAGTCCCCCCGGTCACCTTCCACGAAGCCCACCCTAGCATCCCAGCTGCGACAACTAACAACGCCACTGCGACGACAGTAAGGCAAGGTGCCACTGTTGCTGCCACTCTTATAGTGGTATACATTTCGTTCGTTGGCTGTTACCACTTCTGGGCCGCTCTACCAGAAGTGCCATATGGTGAGCCATGACATTGCAATTTTCTGCATGTAATACTGCTGACTCGCGAATCAGAAGCATTGTTCGGACTTATCCTCCTTCCCTTCGAGCTAAGCTGGTGGGCCTTCGAACAGGCTTCTTTCAAGGCACGACCCTCCACCATCTCTCACATGCTATGGATTCGCTGACATGGGTGCCCCGTTTAAACCCTAAGGTTATAGAGGGTCTAGCCGTCGCAAGTCGGTGGGCTCTCGTGCCCTTGGTTCACGCTTCCGGCTTCATACGACAAGTTCGAATCTCCCTGACTCGGTACATTCAACGCGCTGTTCAACGCTTAGTGGTGCTCATGCTCGCTTGGCTGGAAGGCTTGCTGGGTAAGTGGTCTTTCACTAGATTAACAGACCTGGCATCTCATGTCGGATGCTTCACAGATAAATTGGCCTTCGAACTCCCAGGCCTCACTCTGCCGCCTGCCCCTCCTGCTGCCTAGTGCCGAGCTGAGTAACCAGAAGCCTAAACATGATCGACAATGCGATGAACGATACGACAGTACATGATCATGCTTTACTTTCTCTCCTTTTTTGTGAATCACTACTGGTTGTGTTTGGATAGTTTACTATCAACCTATGCCCTATGTCGAAGCTATATGCGCTTTCTGATGCTGTCATTATACATTGGCTGTCTTGCTCTAGTATTTACTGCTTGATTTGTGCCCGAAGCTTGAGGCGTCTCACTGCGTGCTCTGACAGGTTTCAATGAACTGTTTAGGTTTTGAACTCCGCTTTGTTTTGAGAGTGGCGAGCGCCCTTCATGTTGCCCACACACACCACAGCACACACCCTTCCAGTCGACAGTTATCAGGCGTTGTTGAACGTTCAACAGAAATTGCCTCCTTCGTTGTTACCCCTATCGTGCAGCCTGAACCTCCACCAGCAATCCGGTCAAGAGGCGACCAGGATTCCGGGTCGGAGGGCACCAGCGGCGGTCATTGGCATTCATTTGTGCTCAGCAGCGAGTGAGACGCCGTCCTCCTGTGTTAGTCCATTCGAATCTATGGGGCATAATCTGAAACGCCTCCAAGAGGTGCACACGACCAACGCGTCTATGAAGAGCGCTGAGACCCTTTCACAGCCATACGGTCAAGCCAGTAACCTCGTCCGCGTCTGCAGCGTCAGAGACGTTTGCCATGGAGGGGGCAGGCGCGCTATTCTGGAACAGTGCGTCGCTTTCGCCTTGCTTCATTCATTCCAATCCCGTTTGACCCTGTGTTTCATTGATACAGTCCGACACTACTTTCCCGGATAAGCCCAAGCTTGTACAACAGGTCTTTGCTTCGAATGAGTGCTCAATGATAATGCCAGTATCTCATCTCCCCTTATGAGGGCACACTTTGATGATCGTTAGCAGGAAATACCCACTATCTGTAATGGAAGCCGAAGAGAGTGGAGACTGCCACTGCCGCCGACCTCCTCAAACATATCGACTCGGATACGCTGGTCAAGTGTGACGAAATCGGAGAGTCCGACCTCGTTGAGCGCGCAGAGACCCTCCACTAGATCACGACGGATATCCTCATATACCTCAAGCGTGGAAGAATAAGGACCCGGGCACCTTCGATTTCCTCCTTTCGATCGCTGCAAGCAATGTTGTCGACGAAGAAGCCTCAAGGAAAACCGCACCCTCAGTCTTCTTCTCTAAGCTTCGACGATGTGGGCGCCTTGAAATGGCACCCGTTGAAATAATCGCCCAGCAACACAAGTATTCACCTGGAACCAATAGGGGTGACGTCGACTCGGACTTCATGTCAGTCTCACAGCTTGGCGCTTGACAACAGTCCGTATCGACGCTTCAAGCGCCTCCATCTCCTTTTCATGCCACCCACTCTCTATATATCCCACCCACTATTGGAAACCACGCTCCCTATCGTCTACGGAGCGTATCCCCGCCATGGCTAAGCGCCCTACTCGCCTACATGCCCGTCATCCCCCCAATTCCCTCAGCTCGTGCTTAGCTCCTGTATGGGGCCCCGGAATCCGGTTTTCGAGGCGCCTATGATAAGGATGATACGTGCCCGAAACATCATGAAGATGAGTACGAGACCGAGATGAAATTGAAGACCGTGGCCTACCCACTCACAACTCCTTCGACTGTGCGAATCGGCGATGTTGGCATTATTCAACCTGGTGGCAAATTCCACAAGTTCTTCACTATCTGCGAGGCTTCGGAGCTACCGTCATACTCCCAGGTCCTCAATTGCCCGATCCGGCCTGATGATGTTTGCACCTTCCTTGCCTTCGAACCACACTTCTTCATCAAGCCAGTCAATAGGCCGATGCGAAGAACAAAATGGACCGATCGTGTGATTATACTATGTTTCCGATCCTCAAATTTCTGGACTTTACTGCCCATGTTTCGACATTCTTAGCGGCACTCGATTCAGAACAGCCGCCACCCAAGGTACCATTCTCTCTTTGCCTGAAGGTGGCCTCCGCACCGAACTCAGGGAAATATCCAAGTTCCGAGCTTTCACCTCCAACAACGTCGACAACTGGGCTCGTTTCATGCGGGATGTCAACAGAAAGGGCGAAATGCGACTCATCACCGGCCACCTTTGTGATCCATATTGGGGGATCGCGACTTTCAAAGGCAACAAGGACCCCAACCTCAACATGCTCTTTCCGCAGGCGGACCCGGAGAAGGGTAAGCGATATGTGTGATAGGCGCCTACCTCGGTGAAGACTTCCCTATCGGGGAAGCTTCGATCCAGCAGGCCCTCGGAGACCCTCGCGGTGACGGCGTTTACCATCTCTCCACGGGCGTCAATGCGGGAGGACGATCATAGGATGGCTGTCGATAGGCCTCCGATCAGCGTAAGCAGGTCCACGCTCCCAGGGGAAGCCACCGTCAATTGCGCTCGCGAATTCATGAATGAGAGACTTTCGGCCTTGGTGAGTCTGGAATCCACTAGATTTTTGCGATCGACACATTGAATTGGCCCCTAGACCATGGTAAAAGCTGCCGTTTCCCATGAACGGGACTGGTGCGCTATTCTGGAGCAGGTGCGTTAGCTTTGCCTTGCTTCGTTTATGAATGCTCATCCCATTTGTCCTTTTACGCGATTCATTAAAACAGACCTACAACACATTCCCGGATGAACCTAAGCTCGTGCAACGCGTCTTTGCTTCGAATGAGGTTCTTAACAATGAGGGTCGGTATCTCATCTCCTTCTCATGAAGGCTACGCCTTGACGATCGCTAGCAGGAATTGCCTATCTCCGATGAGGGCCCAGGACTGTGGAGATTGCCAGAGATTGAAGGATATCGATACGCTGCGTGATAAGCTCGACGAAATTGGAGACTCCGACCTCGTTGAGCGCGCGCAGAGACGCTCCATTCCACCATGACGAACATCCTCACATACCTTAAGGTGTGCAAGAACAAGGACCCGAGAGACTTCAATTCCTCTTATCCAACGCTGCAAACAATGTCGTCGACGAGGTTAAGATTATGACGAGCCTCACGAAGGATCGAGCGCCGAGTCTGCATCTCTACGCGTCGGCAATGTGGGCGCGGTATCAGGTTTCGGGAGCGCACAGAAATCTCGAACCGTCGAGCCAGTCCTGGAATAAGGCATTGGACCCGAGACACGCAGACGCAATGGCCGATCTCACGAGCGCCTTGTGGATGCGATATGCACGGTACCAGCAGATTCGGGATCTCAATGAAGTTATCCTCCTCTACCGAGCCCTCCTCTTTTCGCAGCTCTCCAACAGCTACTCTGACTGGCTGAGCGCGATCGGATTGGCTTTATGGGACCGATACAAGCGCACGAAACAGATGAATGATATGGACCATGCAATCTCTTACTTCAGACAAGCTTCCCTTTCTTACCCTCACCCCTGCGACGCCGGCACGCTCAGCAATCTCGGGAACATCCTCATGGCCAAAGCACGGGCATTCAAGGATACGTCAGAGTCCGATGAAGCCATTTCGTGCTACAGACGCGCGCTAGACTCAGTCTCGGCCCTCTTCGAGCACCGATCCGCCTCTCCTCTGAAAACTCGGCGACGCCCTCTCCTATCGTTATGATTGGCGCTGCCTTATCGCCGACCTCAATGAAGCCATCCGGTCGTACGAATGGGTCTTATTCTCCTTCCGCCACACCATCGCCATAGGGTTACTTCGCTGCTTGTTTTTTCAGAGGTTACAACTCAAATACAGCATTACCCAAGATATAGAAATTCTGGAGTATGCAATCAAGAGATTGTCGGAGGCGAAGAGGCTCGCGAGCCCTTCCCATCCGAAGTATGCCGTTGTTGTTGAGACGCTCGTCTTAGCTCAAAGGGATTACGATACCTTCCGCCGAAGCAGACCTGATTACGCTTCGCCTCCACCTTCCAGCGCGGCATCGCCCACTCTCGACGGCGCGCACATTCATTCACTCCGGCCAACACTGTGGGATACACCTGCGCCTTCCAGTCTTCCAGCTGTGGGTTCAATTGCTCCGCCACGACGTCCGCCGTCGTACAGGAGCTTGCGGAAGACCGTTAGGATTGTGGGAAGCTCGTATACAATGATGCCTCATAGTCGGCCTTTTCAATGCGAGAGGAGATTCATCCGCGTCGAAACGCCAGTCGACAAGCACGAGAGGACCTCACCATTCATTCCTCCCACACCTTCCACACACGGCGCCGCACGCAGGGACATGAAGAGCGAAGAGTCCACGATACACAGGGTTGGAGGGCATCACCATCCAAGATCCACGATGCCAGGTCATGATCATGCGTTTTCAAAAGAGAACAAGAATCCCGACGTCAAGATGCCTCCTTGCAGGCGAACCTGGAGAAGGACAACCGATGAGTGTCGCAGGTGCCTCCCTCAGTGAAGATCACCGTATCATGCAAGCTTCGATCCGTTAGGTCCTCGGGCACACTTACGGTGACTCTACAGCTCACGGTGG
>JANDKE010001756.1:0-12748 GCA_027627275.1 Coprinellus aureogranulatus | reverse complement strand
AAGGAGAGATGAGCGAAGATTGGTTGGTGGGCGGAGGAGGCTGGGATGGGGCGGGGGACGAGAACAGTTCGGCGAGGAGATCGTTTGCGGTGCTGGTACTGCCACCTGCGTTCGGTTGAGTGGGGGTCTCGTCGTCGAAGTCAATTAGCGATTGTCCTTGAGAAGAGCTAGCTTGGAGCTCCGCGGGTATTGGGTTGGCAGCGACCGAGTAGTCACCCTTCTTGAAGGCTTCATATCGAGTTATAACGCTGTTGATCTGGTCGTTGATCTGGAGGAACGTATCGAGCGACTCGGGGTCGTCNGTTTGAGCATCCGAGATCCATTTCTGAATCTTTGGGACGTGCNGCTGTCANGATAGACGATACTTGCTGCATATCNTCGTCGTCAGCGAACNCCNCAAAGTAAGCTGNANNCNACACGCACATCATANGCGTCCCCGCTCACAAACTTCTCTCCGCGNTTGACATCGACGTTGTCCAGCATCTCGTTGAGGAGGATGACCTTCTGCTCTAACTTGTTCAGCTCCGTGAGAGCCTGCGNGCGATAGTCTGGCTTGGCGTCGGGATTGGCNCCAGCGAGCGNTTTCATGATCTCCTGTGCAGCAGCCAGATCTCGAGGGGTACCCCTCCGAATGAGNTCTTGNAGCTTAGCAGACTGAGCAGCCCTATCCTCCTCCTCAAGCTCTTCCGCAGTCTTCAAATTCTGCGAACATTGTCAGTNTCGCATACGTGTTCGAAGCTAATGTAACCACGTACTGCGGCAGCAGATACCGCAGGCTGAGGACGAGGGAGGTCCCTGAACCGATATCCCTTGAACGTCAACAGCCTATGCATATCCCTNATATTNCCNANATCCTCNTTCCANCTNGATTCNGTGCATATAGTCTCCTTCCATGTGTGAATGAGCTCGAGAATCCTGGACATCACTGGGCCGGGGAAGGGCGGGGGTCGTTCGGGGAAGCGGCGGACAAGTTCATTGAGGAACTCTTTGGTCGATATCTGGAGGTGGAATGGGTATCCNCAGGATTGGACGAGGGTATCGAGTAGAGCCAAAGCGAGNATGGCGACNTGCGGNTTGCGGTGGTTGGCTAGTCGGGCGATGGTCATCGCTGCTTCTCTTGGNCTATAGATATCGCANGTCAGATAANTCTCTCCTCANCGATAGGCTACTATGCCGCATGAAAGGGNTATTCCGTACGTGTTTGCCTTTTTGTTATTGATATATTCCGCAACCTCCAAGTGGGATGCNTAGNTGGGCTCTGGAAGCGATGGATCGCAGGCTCNGGTCACCAGGACCTCCACCGGCGATGCCTTGGTCCAACTTGTNCCCGTNGGACTGTGCAGCATGTTGNATANNGAGAAGNCCTTGCGATGANGGNAAGANCNAGAGGAAACAGGATTAT
Source organism: Coprinellus aureogranulatus (assembly GCA_027627275.1). NCBI lineage: Eukaryota > Fungi > Basidiomycota > Agaricomycetes > Agaricales > Psathyrellaceae > Coprinellus > Coprinellus aureogranulatus. The sequence continues at coordinate 11,346 of JANDKE010001756.1, read as the reverse complement.
ATATCGGCGACGGTCAGATGTGAGAGCGCCCACCGTGGGCACAGCATTCACNCCATATCAGCNCGNCGTCGCCNCCGGTCCTGATCAAACCGGACCCATATGGCCTCTCTGTTCTGTACGACGATGAGCANGTCNGTCACGAATNTCATANTCTCNATGNCTGTTNAAGCCCNNAGNANTNGCTCGNCNACGNCANCGACTNATTTNTCGGTGAAATAACGGAACAGACGACGAGGGCGGNATGNCANGTTTCNTNGGTGGAATACGGGCAAAGANGCGGAAGATAGGCGACTATATGCGCTAGGTACGCTCAAGAGCAGCTACAACCATGTTACCCAACGACTCNCCCTACCCTGAACGACCTTCGCAATCTCTCGTGCAACGACACGGTTGGCTTGCTCGNTTGGATGGAGCTCGTCATACCTGGGCTCTTGTCAGTCGGCGAACNTGAAACGGAAGGGCGACGAACCACAAGTAGCTATCTCTGTCACTGCCTTGAACGACGGTGCAGCTAGACGGGGTGTCCGCGTCGATCTCGTAGATGCAAGCNTCNATGGCGGNNGTAACGTTCAAGGGAGCNGTTCCATTCAGATAGGTTGTGGGATGGGCGTATATGTCAGCGAATAGGCCATGGGAGNCGAAAATGGCTGTAGGGATGGTGAGTGTTGACTACCTTATCNTATCATTGGGTCCTGACCGATGTTTAACCCCCGNAGCTTGGANGCAAGGTTTTGTAGCTTCAANNTGGTCAATTCGTTCCCAGACAAAACGAGCTCCCGTATGGCGANATTCCATTCNGTTGTGTTCCGCTGAGCACGCCACCACCGGTTGGGATACGACCCTCGGGAATAGATTGGCGTGTTTTCCAGCGGGATCATCTGCAGAAGGCGATCCAGTTACTTCACCTCCCTGAAATCCGACNGAAGCTCAATCGACTCACGTTCTGAAATATGAAATTCCTAGCNCCACTTNCATGCAGNACCTTCACCCAGTTGACCATACANTCNGTGACNGCNACNAGCGAGGCNCCTGGNGCNGNACTTCCNGTGAGNAGGCCCTTNTAGCTGAGGTCGTTNGTNCCNATCCAGAGNGTGTANANCGTNTNCTNNGNNTCAANNTNNACGGTCCNATTGGNTNTATCNNCNAGGTATGTNGGGANCTGAGTCTCGAANAGNGTAGGGTANGGCCGGGGAGTGGTAATGTTGGAGCACACGGCGCCTGCTTTTGCGTACGGNNAGAGCTTCACCCCTGCGTAGCCCGCTGCGTAGANAGGCCANANNGTNCCCCAGNTGGCGACATAGNCGATATCGGTNAAGCTGTCNCCAAAGGTNACNAGNTTNTTGATCTGTTTTGGTTTNGATCTTTGCCCCTTGGACAATGGAAGAGAGGACGNAAAGCAGAACGATGACAGAGGCGTGCATTGTTTGGAAANTTATCGGCTCGATGTCCAGGTGAGTCTTTTACATACTTTTCTTCCATCTTCGAAGAAGGATNCNNGCTAAGGCNTTTTCTGNAGNAACAGCCGTGTCAGGCGGAAGAGCGAGCCTTCGTANGCCTTCGTCCGAGCTAGACGGGCGCTAACCTGNGCTTCGCANNCATAGGNGAGAGGAAGCGTAGTGNGCATAACATACCGCTGCAAGNACGAGAACGCGTTCGGATGGCTTTACCGCGGCTCCGAGTAGNATGGACCGAGGGATGTTCGTTCCTCTTTTCCGTGAGTGAGCAGTGCCGTATGTTGTCGTTAGCTTCGTTGATTGATCATGATGTTCCATCCAACCTCGTAGGTCTCCGTCATTTATCACGCTGAAAACGGCTGGTGTCAACAACTCGAAGTATACGTACCTTCCTCCCAAGATACCCATCTCGCGTCCAATNCAACCAACTGAGGATTATNGCTAGCTGTCAGATATCTGAANNCNCNCCNGNNNCANNTGGAGTGGGGTAAATCGGCACGCGCGGGCGCTAAAAGAAGCAATATCACGGTTCACAACAAGGCACGACAATCATCTCANCAACACANCGCCCACAATCGGCAGAATTGGGTGTGAAGATTACGCTGCATGAAACAGCCAAGNNNNACCTGCTCGCATGCTGCCATNTNCCATATGGCNTTAATCGAGTGGAGGGCCTATATAAGNAAGCCGGNNCGGATAGCGACTCGGAGCACTTTCACGATAGACGTNCTCCTGNTGNNGTAGGATGACTCGGCTAGGCCTTCTNCCCGCTGCNCTGGTGGCGGTTCTCTGTTCCCANNTCGCCNATGCTGCACTCTACCAGAGCCTCTCAGAGCTCCCCTCGNACATCGCCTTTGACTTNGTNATCGTTGGAGGTANGANCTTTCTCCCTGTCGTTCCGGAGAAACACGGTTGACTTGCCCTGTCCCCCAGGCGGTACAGCTGGCGCCGTCGTAGCTAACCGTTTATCCGAGGTATCGAAGTATCAAGTCCTCGTCATTGAGGCGGGTCNCTCGTNCGTTCTCTGACCCAGTCTCTCCAATATCCANCTAACGCGGCTGATCTGCTTCATTAGAGANGCAGGGATACTCAATGTACAAATCCCATTCCTCGAAGCCACNCTCCTCAATAGCCAATATGATTGGAACTACACCACTACTCCCCAGCAAGGGTTGAACGGGAGAACCCTACCGTACGCGAGAGGGAAGATCCTAGGTGGCAGTAGTTCCATAAGTAAGCCTCTCCATCTTATGATGTGGAATACAATGTNCCAATCTGATGCTCCATGACACGATAGATTTCATGTTCTANACNCGCGGTGCNGCAGCGGACTACGACCGATGGGCNAGCTTAACTGGGGATTCNGGGTGGTCATGGGCGAATATCAAGAAGTACTTCATCAAGGCACGNCTTGCTGTCATCATTCTATTTGATGTCTGATGTCANTCATATGCCNTTTNNNTCTGGTAGAGNGAGCGGATNGTCCCNTCCGCGGACGGTCACGACACTAGTGGACAGTACGACCCTTCTGTTCATGGCACAAGCGGTCCTGTTCAGGTCTCGCTCCCCAATTATCCTCAANTCTCCTTGGACAACCGGACGATTGAGGCNTCCAAGCAGCTTGGTCCNGACTTCAAGTTTAATCTGGATCACAATGACGGGACAGAACTTGGCTTAAGTGAGTGCCGTATTGCGTACCTATCNAACGACTGCTNATCCTCGTGTTCGACAGGTTGGAATCAGTTTACGGTTGGAGGTGGCCAACGAAGCAGTTCGTCNACNGCGTACCTATCNGAGCAGNATCTATCGCGGAATAACTTGCATGTCGTGCTCAACTCGCATGTCACCCGNATTNTACCAAGCTCNACGCCNTNCAANGCTNNGGANCCNACNTTCAANACCGTTGAGGTGTTCNCGAACTCNGGNNGTGCNNNCGGTGCGTNNTCTTNCTCTAGAGGTNTCTATTCGTTCGAGGNTNTNCTGANGTCNGTTNCGNCAGGCTCNACCCCNGTGCTNNTGAAGGCCTCCAAAGANNTTATACTTTCCGCNGGCGCGATCGGCTCACCNCAGATTCTNCTNAACTCTGGNATNGGNGACAGCAGGGAGCTCNGNGCTGTTGGNGTTANNCCCCNCGTCAATATTCCAAGCGTNGGGAAGAACTTGACAGACCACCCGCTCATACAGCTCGTNTATAATGTCAACTCGACCGAAACATTCGATAGGTGNGTTNCGNACTTCTCGNGANGTTAAGCGTACTTTAAACAGCAGCCTGACGACCAAACTAGANTTATCTTAGACCGTGAAGTGCAAGCNGCGGCCCTGCAAGAGTGGCTCGCTACAAAGACCGGCCCATTCACAACCAACGCGATCGACCACATTGTTTGGCTGAGGATACCNGNTAACTCTTCCGTTTGGAAGACATATCCAGACCCTTCGCCAGCCAAGTCCGCGCCTCACATCGAACTNATTATCGGGGTGCGTCTCTCGTTGACTGTTTCTGCAAAGTAATCTGAGCTTCCTTACAGAATAGTGGAGGTCTTACGAGACTGCCTGGAGCTCATATCACCGTCGGAGTCTCTATTCCTTACATCTACTCCCGTACGTTCCTTTAATTAATAATCAACGACCTCCACCTTACAGAGACTGACCNCACTCTTGCTCGGAATCAGGTGGTTCTATATCCCTCCGATCTAACAATGCACTGGACACCCCTCTCATCAATCCGAACTTCCTATCACATCCATACGATTCCCAAGCTGTCCTGGCAGGCNTNCGCGCCGCCCAGCGNTTCCTTTCCGCACCCGTCTTCGCGGACTACGTTCTCGACCACGCATCTCCGTTCACTCCAGCGACAGTNAACAGCGACGAAGCCNTTCTGCAGGGCATGAANGACGTTGTNGCGACNAGCTGGCACCCTGTCGGCTCCTTGGCGATGTCCAGAAAGGGAGCAGGTTGGGGCGTTGTGGATCCTGACTTGAAGGTCAAGGGGCTGAGAGGCGTAAGGGTTGTCGATGCCAGCATCATGGTGAGTAACATAGCATGGAAACACCGAACAGGGCTAACGGCCGCTTAGCCTCATCTCCCTGCTGCGCACACACAAGCGCCTGTATACGCAATCGCAGAAAGGGCGAGCGACTTGATCAAACAGGATTGGAAATGAAACCAGACGGCAGCATGGGCCCAGAATTGAAGTACTCAGGGATCATCGATTAACTCATTACCCAGTGGCAAGGAGCGACGCGTTGATGTGTTCCGAACTTGTGAGCAGAGGAATCGAGTGGAAGAGACAAATAATCGTGACGGTGTCACACGTTCTTCCCGTGCATCTTCTCTTCGTACCTCCACCAGCCTTCGCCATGTCCTCCCTCCGGTAGTTGACGCTCCTTAGTAGCGAGTGGTGTGTAATTCAAATCACAGGAAATTATCGGCTCTCTTTTGCCTGCGATCCTAATTCGAAGGGTCGTAGTGCGGAGGGATATGTGCACAGATGTGTGGATCCACTAGCGGCGAGTTCCAGGTTCCTCCCCCTGATTTGTGTACACCCGGAATCCATATCTGATCATCCTGGTTCCCACCACCATTTCAAGTTGCCGGACAGTCTATACACAGACACACTCTCGCGAGCCTCGACATACGCTTGCCATACGTGAGCCTGAATGAGGTGGGCGAGAGATGTGTTCCTTATATCCATGGGTCAACAGTGTCGTACGTCGTCTCCAGCTTCTTCCTTGGTTCATATCCACTCCCAATTCCCTCGTCTTTGACATCGCAGTTAAATTCACCTCATCAAAATGAATGACCTGACGCCGTGAGCGGGCATTTCATGATCATCTTCTCGTCTTGTTGCATCAGACCGGAAGGTAGCTAGGTGTGGGTAGATAGGAAGTATCTGGTGCGCGGAATGAACGACTCGCCATTAGAAGAACCCACACCATGCCCACAGCAGGGTATCGGCAATGCTTGCGTCCACAATCGGATTACCACCGGTGAGTTTGTGGCTCTCTGAAATGAATGAACCCGCGTTGCTCGCACCTCACGATACCCCAGAAGAACTCTGTCACTTCGAAGTCAGCCTATATAAATTAGGATACCGAGCACCCACATACAGGATGCCCGCCTCTCGTCTCAGAATGCGTTGGCCCACCCTTCTTCACGCTACGCTAGCGGTTGTTCTCTGTTCTCACTTTACTCACGCTGCAGTCTATCAAAGCGTGTCAGAGCTCCCAACCTACATTAACTTTGACTTCATCGTCGTGGGAGGTAAGTGCTTACCTCGTCATCATTCCTGGGACGTACAGTACTCTAACGTACCTACCTCTCCCTCTCCCCGCGGACCGTAGGTGGGACTGCTGGCGCAGTCGTTGCTAACCGGCTCTCCGAGATTTCCAAGTACAAAGTCCTTCTCATCGAGGCGGGCCCCTCGTGCGTCCCCTGCTCACATCTGCACGCCCCATTGAACACAGCTGATCTGCCTCCTTATGGCACAGTAACGCGGACGTACTCTATGCGCAAATCCCGTTCACCCATCCAGCGCTACTCGGCAGCCCGTATGACTGGAATTACACAACTACCGCACAAGATGGGTTGAACGGGAGGATTCTACCTTATCCTAGGGGGAAGATACTTGGCGGCACCAGCTCTATAAGTGCGTCTTCTGCCACTAGAAGCGGCCGAGAACACCAATCTCACGCTCAACGGATGTGACAGACTTCATGATTTACAATCGTGGTGCCGCGGCAGACTACGACCTATGGGCTAACATAACTGGGGATTCGGGGTGGTCTTGGGCGAGCATCAAGAAGTATTTCGTCAAGGTGTGATTTATCTCTCATTATGCATGATGGCTGTCGCTCATAGCCTCTTAATGTGGTAGAACGAGCGGATAGTCCCATCCGCAGACGGTCACGACACTCATGGGCAGTACGACCCATCTGTCCATGGTACAACAGGACCGGTGCAGGTCTCGCTCCCTAATTATCCCCAGGTCTCCTTGGACAGCCGGACGATGGAAGCGTCGAAGCAACTTGGCCCCGACTTCAAGTTTAACTTGGACCACAATAATGGGACTGAGCTTGGCTTGAGTGAGTATCGTATTCTACGTACCAGACGACCGCCGACTCTCGCCTTTTACAGGCTGGAATCAATTCACAGTTGGAGGGGGGAAACGAAGCAGTTCCTCGACAGCGTACCTGTCCGAACACTACCTATCCCGGAAGAATTTGCACGTCGTACTCAACACGCATGCCACCCGTATCCTACCGCACCACAACGGACCATTCAGGTCTAGGGATCCCACATTCGAAACCGTCGAGGTGTTCTCAAACTCTGGTGGAGCTATCTGTGCGCTATCCCTCTGCCTTTCTTCAAGCTCGTAATCTTTTAAATAATGGGACCTTGCGTCAGGCACAACCCCCATACTCCTCAAGGCGTCCAGGGAAATCATACTTTCCGCAGGCACCATTGGCTCAACACAGATCCTCCTGAACTCTGGGATTGGGGATAGTAAGGAGCTGAGTGCCGTGGGGGTCAAACCCCTCGTCAATATTCCAAGCGTCGGGAAGAACTTGACAGACCACCCGCTCATGCAGGTCGTTTACAACGTCAACTCGACCGAGACATACGACAGGTGGGGTACAAGTTTCTCGCAGAATCTTCAAGCGCTCAAACTGGATTTCAACGACCACCAAAACAGATTTATCTTCGACCCGGAAGCCCAGGCCGCGGCACTGCAAGAGTGGCTCGCCACAAAGACCGGCCCATTCACAAGTAACGGGATCCATCACCTCGCTTGGTTGAGGATACCAGATAACTCGTCCGTTTGGGAGACGCATCCGGACCCGTCACCCGCCAGGTCCGCGCCCCATATTGAGCTGATTATTTCGGTGCGCTTCACGTCCAGCGTTTGGGATAAGGGTGTGCTGATCTTGGGTGCAGAATAGCGGCGGTCTGACGGGACTGCCTGGAGCTCATATCACTGTCGCTGTCTCTATTCCTTACACACACTCCCGTACGTACCTTTCCTCGAGACCTTACCGCGCCTGAACTCCGAGCCTACTGTTGCCCGTAGGTGGTACTATCTCTCTCCGATCCAGGAATGCCATGGACCATCCTCTCATCAACCCGAGCATTCTGTCCCATCCATACGATTCTCAAGCCATGCTTGCCGGCTTGCGCGCTGCACAACGCTTCCTTTCCGCGCCAGCCTTTGCGGACTACGTTCTCGACCACGCATATCCGTTTACCCCAGAGACCGTCAACAGCGATGAAGTAGTTTTGAATGGTATTAAAGACATCGTGTCGACCAGCTGGCACCCCGTCGGCACCCTTGCGATGTCCCCGAAGGGAGCAAGATGGGGCGTGGTGGATCCCGACTTGAAGATCAAAGCGCTGAAAGGTGTTAGAGTAGTGGATGCCAGCATTATGGTGAGTATCATCATACGAGTCCCCAGTCACCGTACGGTATGTACTGATGAACGCGAAGCCGTCCCTTCCTGGCGCGCATATACAAGTGCCTGTATACGCGATCGCGGAGAGGGCGAGTGAACTGATCAAGCAGAAATGGAAATGAGCACCTGTCTGGGGGCATGCACGCGGTGAGCATGAATCGAGCGCACTTGTTTACCCCACAGCAATGCAGGTTCCGGAATATCATGGTATTTTGATTGAAAGGACATCCGATTCGGCTATGGAGGTATCGCAATTCAGATTCGTGGAGATATCTTGCACTCAAAAGGAGCGGCCCTCCTTTAGCGGGATCAGCTCATTGTCAGCATGGCTCGTTACGAAAAACTAAAGGGAAACTCACGCAATGACAGGTATATCCATTTGATACAGAGCCTGTCGGATAGGTTTACCAGCTTCGTCCAAAGGAGCGCTGATATTGAAAGTTGACAAGAAACCAGTCATGAACATGAATAGGGCGTCGTTGCTGAAGTGCATCCCTGGGCAGATCCTATATGTACAACTGTCAGCTGGTATCCTTTGCCGGTGAGATTTATGGCGGCCACGCACCGACGACCATATCCGAATACAGCGTACGTTGCGTCGGGAACAGAGGGATCGATTTCACCGTTCTTCAGATAGCGCTCGGGGACAAAGTCGTGAGGCCTCTCGAAAAGTTCCGGGTCATGCATGATTCTCCTAGGTGACAACCTGTCAAACCGAGAACAAGGGATACACTGAGAGGGCTTCGCATACCATGTGAGCGGCAGGACGAACGTTCCTTTAGGAATGAAATATCCGTCGTATTCGTCATCCTCCGTGCTGAGACGCGCAGTCGCTGTCGTGAGTGACAATTGAAGTGTTCAGTCAACGCTACGTACGAGAGGTTGGAGACAAACCTATAGGAAGTGCATTGAACCAACGACCAGCTTCTTTCACTATCGCTTGGCAATACGGGAGGGTATTACGGTCGCTGATTAAAGGCAGCCGATGGGCCCCACCACTGCGTCGAGCTCCTGCTGTGCCTTGCTTTGCACATCGGGGTTGTTGGTCAGTGCCAACAGTAGTGCGTGCGCTACGGCCATCGTCTAAAGTAGTAAAAGGGAAATTCAGCTCTGCTCCGAACAGATCGCGCACTCATTACTATCTCACTCACAGTGTCCGAGCCCGCTGATCACGAAATGTCAGTGTTATAATTGAATATTGTCGCTCATTGACAGTTGACCTACTCACCGAAAAATGCCGACGCAGATACATTCTTCGCCACTGTCTCCAGTTCAGGCCGACTTGGATCGCCTTCTTCAGGGAGGTGATCTAGGAGCGTCGCGGCAAGGCTATGGTGCCTAGAGTGCTCGCCGCTTTCCTGCAATATGGTTACGGTACGGGTAAGTGACCCTTCTCATAGCAAGGGATGAGCCACCTACAGAAAGTCGCTGGACAATCTCGAACGGAGTGTTCCTCACTTCGTGGCTCATCGCTGCTAACCTCTTGAAATGCTGCTGGAAGCCCGCTCCGGGTACCCATCCCGGGACGTACCTCAGAATGGGCAAGACGTTAACCAGGAACCTAGCCGGTTTCCTCGCCTCTCCGAGCTCGATCATCAGCCTTTGCGAGTTGTCGATTCTCGCTTTGTTTCGCTTTGGGTCCTCAAATCCATAGGAGACTCTCATCACCAACATTGCAAACAGCCTAGAAACACTCAAGTTCATAATCAGGTCGGAGTGGACTTGTGAAACTCACGACTTCATATGCTCGTAGTAGTCTTCCGGTGTCTCCTTCATTGAGCTGAGAAACCGATCCCTTTCCTCGTACATAATGGGGTGCCATTGGGATAAGTCCCTACGCCTGAAGAAATGCTGAAACGTCGCACGATGTTTTCTCCACCAGGAGCCGTATGGCATGAGGCCGAAGCTCCAGTTAGCGTCAGCTCTATCGCCCTTGCCGTAAGTCCTGCGAGTCTAACGCATCGTTCATGGCAATGGACTCACAGATCTTGTATCACGGCAGAAGGCCTGTCCGAGTAGTTTGCGGCCCTATCTTCAAGCAAGTCCTCTGCTCGACGGCGAGATCCAAGAATGAGGATACCTTGTCCCATGGCGTTTAAGTAAACCAAGTCGCCTAATGGGACGTGGAACCAGGCAATCAGACTTGATTCATGAAGGTAGACAGAGGAGACGCACCGTACTGCTGGCAGAGAGCATGATACCCCTCCCAAGGCCGATTCTTGGGCACTTGGAACATATTCCCTACGATTGGCCATCCTTTCGGTCCCGGTGGATACGGCAGCCTTCTTGGATTTCGCCTTCGCCTGGAAAGTATGGCCTTCACAATCCAGGCAGCTGAGATTGTGCCTGCGAGGAGAGCCAGCCGCTTGAGGCCGCTGTTGGTGGACATGTGAAGGCAAGGAGAGCGTCTCGCTGGGATATACACCCCTCTGTCTATATGTAGAGAAGGGCCTCGTCACGAGGCATGCGAGAACGGCATATGAACGGCCCCTGTACTCGACTACATTCTGCTGGCTCCCCCTTGCCATTTGCGATATTTGTGCCGGTGTGTGGGCCCCGCGGGTACCTGGGCCCTGCCGCGATACGTTCCGGTTGTTATCTTTTTGTTCAGGGTAGAGTCTGGGTGTTGCAAGCCGAACGAAGAAGGGAAAAAAAAGGAGATGCCAAGAATATAACTGCTCAGGTGGTGCGCTGAGATGTCTACTTCGTAACGTTCTGGAGCGTGAGCATGGGCGCTTAGCAAACGCTGATTGCCTGTCATTCTCTAGCAATTCAATACATTACGTATCGCCTTGAATAACGGGTTTGATGGGACTCAACTTTGACAGGCGGAGGGATGAAGAAAGGGAGAAGGGTCATCTGATTATAATCCGGCAAATTACGACGATCGCTGGTGAGGGGACCTGGATAGAAGGGAGGCGATGGTAGAGCAGTCTGTCCTTCCCTTACACCGTTGTCCGAGTCTTCATTTCGTCCATCGTTAGTCCATCCCTTTACCTCTATCAACCGAGAACCCATGCAGAACTCGACAGATCGCCACCAAGATATTGCCGGATCATTGGGTCTATAATCAATACTTGAATTCAACTCGAATACTAGCCGACAGCTATCGACCAAGAGTGGGGTGACCATACGTGTTTGCCCAGTAAGCTACAAGAACACAATTCAGCTCGGAATCGAAATGTAGTGTGACATGAGCACTCACGACGTGGTTCGAATGTCACAGTATGGAATGAACACCGCGAAGGTGCAAGACAGGGTCAAAAAATTGTCGCAGACTTGCGAGTCAAATCGACTCCCTCTGCTTCGTCGACGCGTTTACTCTGCCGCTTGCTCCTCCCACACCACGCTGACCAGTGACTCCGAAGGACAAACCAACTGCACAACCAAGTGTTTACGAAAGCCGCATACACATACCCCTGCCGCTCTTGCCATTCCGAAACACG
>JANDKE010001755.1:0-12748 GCA_027627275.1 Coprinellus aureogranulatus | reverse complement strand
ACATGACTGCAGAACGACCACATGTTGAAGTTCTGGGACTCCTCTTGGACGCCTATGAAAACCAGCATCCAGACATCAAGGTCATCCAACGGAGTTCCAAGTCATCGCTTCTCAAGACCGGCCAGTAGCAAGGTAAAAATCCCAGGTCATGCATTTCAGCGCGAGCATCGGGCCGGGACACGCCAAAACTCTGGATATAATGCCTCACGCAGCGCCGAGATGTGTCCCAAAGCGCGGGCTTATCGATGAGGTTTCCATGTCTGTGAGTCCAGCGATCGATTAACACCAGAGCGGGCGCGAGCGTCTTGACCGTGTATGCTTCACATTGACCGTCATTCCATGTTGTGCTTGAGGAAACTCAGGTCGGAGTAATAAAAAGTCGACACGAACGTTGGATAATGTATCCGTCTATGTATGTGCGTGGACGCACGGATAGGAAGGGTGCCAGCAAAGAATCGTCGCCCATTAGCGACCTCGTTGGGTGTCTGGATCCTCATTGACAGAGCTTGCGATTGGTAGGGACAGCGCCACGGACGATAGGTAAAGACGTTTCATCGTTGATTCCGGAGTCCGCAACCACAAACAGTCCCTGCCATGGCATCCTCCTTCTTCTCAAGACATCCGAGCTCACACGTCTGAATCATCGGATGTGTCTGCACCCAAATCTTCCCATGAAGCTGAAGTATCCAGAAGATTCTTAGTAACGAAATCCAAGAGCGAAATACCACTTCCTTCGTGTAATTCATGCCAATCTGAAGTGTGGCAGTCGTCCGCAACGTGAAGGAATTTGAGCCGATGGTTTACTGGGCGACTGTTCAATGCCTCTACCAAAAGAGTACCGAAGTCGCCTTTCGTGCTTGAATTCCAAAACGGCATGTGCTTGATCGTCATGTTGGCCAGCGTTGGGAAGAGTGGAGAAGAACCGGGGACTTCGCTTGCGATTGACGAATCCGCGGTCTTGTTGAGGGCTTTGAGGAAGTTATCGATCTCGGCGACGTCGAATGTGATCTCCTCCAACTTAGGAAGAACGCCAAACATTTCCGCCCACACATCTACCGAAAAATCATTCTCCGACTTCATTTTCATTCTGCGCAGGTGGGCGAAGTCGACCATAGTTTTGGTGAGGACCGACAGGAATGGGACCTGCAGCTCTTCCTCCAACCGATTCGATTCGCTATCCTCCAGTCCTCGGAATGCTATCTTGAGTTGGGGCTTGACCTTGGCGCCCGCATCGCGGACCCGGGAGTAGAACCTGAACTGGAGGGTGGAATCGAGGTCGGCCGTGTCGTCGACAGAGAGCTCCTGCACAGTGATGGCTGGGATCCAAGCTGAAGTTAGACTGGTGGTAAATTGATTGAGGGTTTTGACGTGGTCGGAGCCCACCGTGAACAGGAGGTTGAAGGTGAGTGAAGCGTTTTCGTGGATCTGAACAGAGTCCAGGAAACCTTGAACTGAGTCGACATAGCCTGCGAGGCTGAGTGCGCGTATGGAGGGGAAATGAATGCGGGTAGGTGTCAAGCTGGTGCGATGCTGGCCGAATTCCGGAACACAGTTGATCAGGATGAGTGACTCCAAGAGTGGCAGATGCTGCAAGGTTCGCAGCAAATCGGCTCCACAGGGCCATATCTTCTGGTCTTGATCTTCCTCCAGCTCTAGATATGTCAGAGAGGGAGAGAAAGGCAACACGGTGTAGCTTTGGACACCCATGCCCTCCAACGCGAGATGCTTCAAGACAGGCGCATTCCCTTGAAACAAGAGGGCTGTCTGCTCCAGTTCCGAGCACCATTCGAAAGATCGAATGACTAACTTCTCTAGGAGGGGGGCTTGGGATGACCAGTCCGACCAGTCAAACAAATCGAGGTGCCCTTCCAAACTGATGGCCCTCCAGCGGTGGATTTGGGAAGCGAGGTCGTTTATGAATTCTCGTTGCCACGAGCGAGTAATGTGGATGTCTATAGAGAGAGGTGCCGCCTTCGACTGCGCCAGCATAAACCTGGCTAGGCCTTCGTTGATGAATAGAATGTTTGCCCATAGCTCGGCGCAACCAAGTGCAACCTCCCTCCAATGGTGGCACACATGTGCCACGTTGATCCAGGAGAAGCTGCTTCGGTCCGTCGAGCTGAACTGCTGGGTCGCCTCCGCTGCACACGATATGAATACGTTGGAGAGAATCTCTACAGGCAACTTATTGAGGTCGCATAGAGAATTGTATGACAGTTTCAGAGATCGGAGTTCCGCGTCCGCGACAAAGATGCGGTTTTCGAGCATTTTGCGTTGTTCTTGAACCCCATTCGCATGAGCGCTCATAGCGGACGAGGCCTGCCCCGAGAGAAGATGAGAGAAGGCCTTGACACAGTATCAATATCAGAAGGAGTTGCAGGCTGAGACCGTACTGTGGGTGCTGGCGGTNTTGGGGAAAGCGTGCTCTCGGCACTATCCTCCGGTCATTGCCGGAAGCCTGAGGGTCCAGGCGCCAATCACTGGGGCGGATTGGTCACCATCATGTCCCGCTCGAGTGTTCCCAACTTTCAGTCGCGCTTCGAATATTCTAATTGTTATAGGNGCAGTTCCTGTCCGTAAAAGCCATATATGCTCGCCCCTNGTATCACCGCCAAAGGCACGTATTCCTTTTGTTGTACTGAAGCCTCGGNAGTGGAACAGATCTTTCAATTGTCCCTTACGCGTCCCAATCACTATCACCCCTTTAGAGTGGCCGGCNAAGTCGTTCCAGACACAATCCAGGTTCCAGAATCAGTNCAGGATTGCGAGGATGACGACGAACATACATCATCCCGCCACACAACCTATTCTCAAACCCCGANNAATGGAAATGTCGCTAAGCGCGTCAATCAAGAGCAGGGACACGCAAGGGATGGCGCCGTGTGGTTGGGACGAGGCGGGTAGATTCTCGTAACGATAACGGATCTTGAGGTCTTCCGCACACCTCGTTGCACCCTGGAAAGGGCCNAGGAGCCATACTTTCGAGAGGTTTTGGCTAGGATCAGCCCCAAGGAGTGGTCAGCACAACTTGATTTAGACAGGAGGACTTGGCAACGGAGTTGACGAAAGACCAAAATGGCGACGTCGCGTCGTTCCGCCAAGGGAACGACAAATGAAATCCCTGAATCAAACAGCGAGGCAGCGAGAGGAAGATCTATCAGTGAGGAAGGAATGTTCCCTTGGACGCAGAGCAGCGACGATAAAAGCCGCTCTGCACACAATGGNCCCCAATGTGCCCCTTTCCCTCTGCCTGTCTAACACCCTTCCAGCTCTTCACGGCGCAGAATGGGGCCCTGACTTCTAGCAGAGNCTCATGTAGCCCCTTGAATCCACCCNCGATTTATGTCAAGCTCGGGAGCCTGCCTGGCAGAGCCCGTCCTTCGTAGTGTTCATCAGCATGATGTGAAGATCCTCCTCANCTGAGACGTTCTCGGGATGTAGGAAGGTTTGAATCTTGCGATGAATGACTGCGAAGAGCGATCCCCTGGTTCGGCGGAGCCCACCCCACATCTTTNGAAGGACCACCATCGCAGGANGCTCGGTAGGGTTCTGNAACTGACGCCCGTAAACAGGTCGAAAGTGTTAGACCAGTATACACGCAATCTACGAACCTAGAGGTTTTGGTGTGAGTTGNCGAGGTCGCAATTCGCAAGAAGTGACNTACTGCTGATGGCCAGAGAGGTTGACCTTCTCCCAAGTGGAGGCTATCGNTGATCAAGGCAAAGAACAGACTCGGGGGATGGTGGAAAGTGGAAGGACAAAGAGGAAGCCAGGAAAGCAGAGTGNGAATACAATACATCACCCTCAATACAAATACATCGTCCAGAGCAAGGAGAATGAAGGAGCGGAACGAAGCGTGATCTCGGAACAGGGACTCCTCACACGCCGCCACCATCCCTACCGTCCCCCACCTACAAGCGACGTCCTCATGTACTGACCGTTGGTCCCCAATGTCCCATACGGGTTCCCCATTACACTCGGCATGACCCCAGTCTGCATGGGGCCCATCATCGTCACACCAGGGGTCTGTGGTCCATTTACCCCTGCACTTGCTGGAAGCTGCGCGGAAGGATATTGTCTATCTTCCCGCTCGGCGATCGTCGCCCCACTGCGGCTCTGCTCTGTGGTAGAGAAGGTTTGCCCCAGCCCGTAGAGCTTCCCTGAGAACTCTGCGTCATTGATGCCGTCCTTGAAGGATCGTTTTCGAAGTTCGAAGAAGATGGAAGATGTAAGGAGCGAGTCGGAGCCGGCTTGGTGGCTTGAGCCTATCCGTGCGACCTCCAGTTCGTCGGCGAGGTCTTGCAGCCCGCCTTTGGACTTGTTCTCGAGTTTGTCCCGGAGGAATTTGATGTCGTAGACTGTGGGGAACCAGAGCTTCAGTAGCTCGAAGAACTCGTCTTCCGATGTCGGTAGTGATTTCGCGGTTAGGAGTTTGACGAAGTAGCCAAAGTCGTATCCGCTGAAAGAAACGTGAGTGGTTCGATCTTCGTAGCTGGGGGCTAGCCACGCACCTGTGGAACGATATCCACTTGTTGTCTGGGTTCAACACAAGCCCAGAGGTGATCATAAGCTCCGCAAAGTCGTTCGGTAGGATCCCGTATTCTTCGTGGCGTTGGAAGTCGAGCCCTGATTTCTGTAGCAGCTCAATCGAGTCGGGGGCGTACATGTCTTCTCTACTCGCCATAAGCCGCGCGTACCCCTCCGTAGAGCCTTTCCACGCACCCAAGACTGAACTTGAAGTTGAACTGCCATGTCGAGCAGTCCGGTGGACCCTGGCCATCCTCGTCCGCCAAGGTGATCCCCACCTGGATGATCTTCAACAGATCGACATTACACCGCATCGTCTGGTAATGGTGCTCCGAGGCAGATTTGAACGCGCCTATTGGTCGCGCTACCACGCCAGGGAACTCGGTGTCCTGAACTCCCCAGGTCAGCCCTTGGTATTCTGTTGAACCGGGAGTACGCGCACCATGGCAATATAGGGATATCTGTCGATAGCCTCGCGAATGTTGCGCATCTCTATCTCGAGATTCGGCGCCCACACATCCCGTATCCGCGCCATTGCTGCACCACCGCGATGTTCAAGCGGTCGCCGTCGTCGTGGTCGATGTCGAAGGAGTGGCGGTTACGTAATGCGTTGGTCCCTATTGGCACCGCACACCGCGCTGAGCTCGCGCCTTTGCCTTCGAACCTCGATGTTGGCTTGCCGATACTCTCGACATTTTCTTCTTTGGGGTTAACAAACTCACTAGCTGGCATCTCTAGAAAGGATTTTTACTGGTAGGCTATGTTTCATACTGGAACAAAGCGCGGCTACACTTGCAGCGGCTGATACGTGTTGATTACAGGCTGAGACTATCCTAAGTCGCACACCATGCGCGACCGTGGGGAGGTGAACAAACGGAATATAATCAAGCAGAGGATAGTAGAAGCTGAAGAGGACATTCTATCCTTTAAGCGGTCATACAATGCTCTTTCCCCACCGAACATGCTACCGGTGGAAATCCTCTCCGAGATCTTCATGGTGCACCGTGCAAGAGCGACGGAAGAGTTCGACTCCCAAGACCGCCGGAGTTGCTCATGGATGAGAGTCACCCATGTGTGTTATTACTGGAGGTGCATTGCCACGGCCTGCGCTGAACTGTGGTCGAATCTCCTGTTCGTCACCCCCGAATTGACCCAGTTTATGCTGGCGCTGTCCAAGAACACACCACTCTCGCTCAAGCTCCGATGCATGTCTTCACAAGTGACCGAAACGCTATGCGACATTCTATTCACTCAGATCCACCGCCTGCGCTCAGTCGAAGTAAGGGGAATACTCGACCCGCCGGTTTTAGCAAAACTGACTTCCGAAATTCCGGCACTGGAAGAGTTGATTTTGCAGCCAGACGTGAACTATCGTGACCCCCAAGACCTTCCCTGTGACTTCCTCGACAAGAGTGCCCCATTACTCAAACACCTTAGGCTACTGGACCTGGTCATGCCTGACTATGACATGCTGGCATGGTTTCCCTCGCTTACACACCTGTACCTCGGCTACCCAAGCTCCCAGAATTTGCCTAGGCCTACCGGGCAGTCACTTTTAAATGCACTGCGCGCTACCCAGTCTGCAGGTTCTCGTACTCCTGCGGTGTATTTCCAACGATTTGGCCCAGGAATCTTACGACCCATGTCACCCCGTACACCTCCCAGCGCTTCAGAAGATGGAACTCCAAGACGTGGTTCACCCGGTTTGCGGTCTCCTCAACTCAATCAGAATCCCGGATGAGACCACTCTCGATTTCAGGTTCCTCAACTCGTTTGAGAATTTACAGCATCTCCACCAATTTTTGGCCACGGTCGCTATCGCGTGGAAAGGGGGAAGCCGCATGAGCGTTCGTAGCCTTTTACTACAGGACTTCACTCTCCTCTCCTCGGAATACGTCGCATTCGAGTTCACGTTCTACCGTCCGCCTCAGCCAAACCACCGATCCAAGGACGATGAATTTGATTTCAGGGTCTCCAGTTTGCGGGAACCAGGACATATTTCACTGGCCCCCCTCCTATCCTCCTTCACCGAGCGTCTCTGGAACTACACCCTACCCTGGGGGATGTGTCTGTATACTAATCCTTTTTGCTCAATCGACCAGTGGATCACTCTGTCCGGTGCGCTTCGCCAATTGCTGTTAATCGTACTCCACGCAACTCCAGCGGACGCGGTGGATGCCTTCCTCCAAGCCTTGGGCGCACGAAACCGCACTTCTTGCCCCACATTTCCCTCATTCGCCGCCATCCAATTATCCTGGGTTGAAGCGGACGACCCCACGCGAAACATGGGCATCACCCACTCACTGGCGGAAGCGCTGAAAAGTCGACCCAAATCGCACCGCATCCGGCGCCTGGTCATCGGCAATTGCTCCACCACCTTTTCGTCAGAGAAGCTTGCCTTCCTTCGCACGGAAGTTCCAGATCTAATCGTAGAAGAGCTTGAGCAGCAGTAGGAATTGGACAGGCGACCGCGGTAAATCATATATGGGGACCGAGGGAGGATGCGGCTGCTGGGCCGCAGATAGGAGAGGGTAGCCGGTTCACGCTGACATCACGACCCAAGAGGATCGGCAATGCTGTAGAGCTTGTTGTATGCGGACTTTTGCAGGCCATGTTACACAGCTCGACTGACGCCGAACTTGACGCTGCCTGAAACCTCATAGCAGTAGGTCAGTAATTCACCACGATCACCAACAGTATATTGCTTTGTTAGTTGGCCAGAAGCCTGGCATCATGATCATCGTTCAAGGATCGTTGAACTCGTCCACTACTACCACACCTCTCTACTCCTGTTCCCTAATTCCTGCTAACATTCCACCAATCAGTCGTAGTCCATCTCATCCACCCACGTCCTTCGATACAAAGCGCCTGCCGGGGGCTCGTTTGCTGGAACTCGGCGCCTGGAGGACAGATGACCAATTGTCCTGCCTGTGCGGGCGCTTGTGACAGGGATCGTATCTTGGTCGACTGGTTGTGGGCTTGTGTGCGACATTCGTCTTGAGGAGAGGTGGCCTACGATGTCTCCGCTACGAGCGCTCGTTACGGTAATTGGGAGTGCAAGGCTGGTGTAGGACTGAGCGAGTAGGAGGCTGGTGATCGCGAGGATGAAGTGGGTGATGCTGAGTTGCATTGTTGGTTGGCGATTGAGTGAGAGGTCAGGTTTGGTTTCTTTGGGCTCTCGACCAGCGAGAGTGGACGCTGACCAGCAGGGTAAGTGAGAAGCGGTAGGATTGCTCTAAAGGATTGATACTCCGGCCTATCTTCACTTATATACGTGTTGATAGGTCCGGTGATGGGATGATGCCAGCGCACGATATATATACCAGTAACGACCTGGATTCATATTTCAAGGAGAGGGAAGTCTTCAATGTCAATACCTCTCTTGTCGTGCTTGAATCCAAGTATGGAGTGCGCAGTGTGAGTCACTTTCAAGCCCAAGCAGCCGTCAAGCAGCTGCACTAATCTTTCAGCCATAGCTGCATTGCCTGAGCAGCCTCGAGAACTGGCGCCTGAATCCCAATTGTGCACAATGCGGCCGGACGTGACCCTATCAAGCTTGGCCGCACTGCTCGCTTGACGTTCGGCAGCAGGTGAGCGCGCGTTAGCGTGCTCCCATCGCTACGCTTTCAAGATGACGACCGCTTTGTGCATCTTCGCACTGCTCCTGCACTCGACATCATCCGCCGGCGCTCCCTTCCCCTCCGATGCTGCAAATGACACCGACTCAGAAACGGTCTTTGGGAAACGATCGATGATAGAGATCATCTGGACGTGCCTGACTGTCGTATTCGCCTCGACTTGGGTCTGTGTTCACCCCAACGTCGCAGGCTACGACGCTACCCCATTGCAGCGATGGGGAACCCGTGGAAGGCTCTTCCTCAACGCTTTGCTCTTTCCCGACCGGCTTGTCAGGCGATCATTCGCCCAGTGGATGGGATGTCGCGCTCTCTACAGAGAAATGGAGCGGCGTGCTAGTGTTCTGAGCATATGTATTGCGTTCTCCTCTCGTTCTTAGAACCACTCCTCGCTCACTCGGTGTTAGGCATCAAACCCTCATCTAGGAACTCACTTTGGACCTACGTTCATGCGCATCTTATTCAGATGGGTGGAGTCGCATTTCGATCTTCCGGTCGCTGTACCCCAACCGAGGAGGTGGCGGCAACAGAAAAAGGTGAGTCCGTTTAATCTAACCAAACGTCGATATCTCAGTCGATACTCTAGAGGACGAGGTTACAATCCCAACCCCTGGCGGCGATGTGACCGACGACGGGAATCAGAGGCGCTACCAAAGGTGGTACGAGGACTTCAACAGCTGGGAAGACGACGACATACGCAAGTTTTTTGACCTCTTGCTCACTGAAAATCAGATCGAAGATCGAAGTAAAGCCGACGGACTATCCAAGGCATTTGTCGTCATCCAGTGTCTCTGGTTTCTGATCCAATGTATTGGACGCGCAGCATATGCTCTCCCCCTGACAGAACTGGAAGTCACTTGTCTCGCCTTTATCGCGTGCAATCTGGCCATGTACAGTTTTTGGTGGGGGAAGCCTCTGGATGTGATGTGCCCGGTGGAGATACAACGAGGGCCTAGAAGACAGAGGCGGGGACAGGCACCAGAGGCGACGCTACCAGGGCGTGAAGTAACCATTCGTACCTGGGTGCTTGCAGTTTTCCGGGTCTTTTGGACTGGAGATGTTGGTACGTCTCTCCGACAGCTCGCGAACACCATCGCTTATCCTTTGCAGGATATCTCGCTTACCCTTCGCAAGTATATGAGGGTAATTTCCACTTGATACAACATGCGGCTTCAATTTACCCTGCGGCTTACTTTTACACACTTAACAACTCGAACGGCGACGCAGACCTACTCAAGGAGTGGGGTCCATGGGTCTGGCTTGCGTATTCAGCCACACCCGCCATCTTCGGGGCTCTGCACTCGATCGCTTGGTACGGACCATTTCCATCAGTGACTGAGCAGATTTTATGGCGCGTTGCCTGCATAATTCCTGCCTTACACGTCACCCTCTATATCTTCCAGACAATCTTCCGCGCTGTTATCCCAGCAAAGTTCCTCCATATATTGTATTTCTTCATACTCAGCCCTATAAACTTTGCTGCTCGTTTTGTTTTCATCGTCTTACCTCTTCTCCAGTTCCGGAAACCCCCACCCCTCGTTCGCCAGGACATTCAATGGTCTAACTTTCTTCCCCACGTCTAGTAACCATAATACTTTGCCCTGCGAATTTTCTTCAACAGTTATATATACGTGCACAGCGACTCAATGGAAACCTTCCTCCACTCAACCGTGACGTGCATCATACAATCCCTGGCCCAACTTCCTCCTTCACGAGCGCCCGCCTCTTTAGATGTTGATTCTGTCGCTGATCTATCTCGGATTACCAGCCCAGATTTAAGTTGGGGTAAATGTGACACTGAGCGAGCAGGAGCCTCCAGTTTCTTCTCTCCTTGACCGCGTCCCTGCTCAGGATAAATCGCATGCAGTCAGACGCCCGGGCGGTGGGGACCGTGGGGTCGCATCACATTCAGTTGGGACCAGGGAAATCTTCCGACGCTTAGATTGCAGGACAAGTACTGTTTTTTCCGAGTCAAGCCATAAATTACACATTCATTTCTGCAGCATGTAGCAGTACTCCACCAGATACTCAACGCATACGACACATATTGTATATACGAAATTTACCTACCTTGCCATCACTGACCCAACTTCTTGCCCGTAATGGGCTGAGCGACGGGCCAGATCTCGATGTGGCCGGAAGGGTTGTTGAGCCACAATGGCTTAGTACCATCTCCCTGAATCATGGTCAGGCGTCAAGTTCGACACGTGGAAGACAATATCACGTACAATCATAGTGTGAGGGAAGCCAACGTCGAACGGCAAAGCCGAGTCGAGGAACTCGATGTGCTCTGGGGTGAGCGAGATCTCGAGTGCCTCGATGTTGGCTTCGAGGTGCTCGACCTTGCGCCCTCCGATGATCGGGAAGACATACCGCGTCTTGTGCATGACGTACGCGATTGCCACTGATTGAGGAGGCTGGTCAAGGAAGTGCATATGACGGATGTCGAAGAAGACCACGTACCGGAACCAATGTGCTTGGCGCCTATCTCCTCTGCGACTTTCTCAAGAGCCTTGCAGACCTTCTTCTCCTCTTCGTTACGCTCCCAGTTCGGTCCAAACGTCATGCGACCTTTCTCGCCAGTCTGGCGGCGCTTCTCTTCCTCCGCGTCAGAACGAATCTTGCCACCAGCGAGGACGCCGAAGGGGGCGAGGGCCATTCCTAGGGCTGCAGTCAGCTGGCGTATATTAGTACAACGAATGTGCCCATGTGCTTACCTTCATGACGGGCCATCGGAATAATGTCTCGTTCGAAAGAGCGGTCGAGGATGCTCCACTGGCCTTGGTAGACTGAGAAAGGAGTAAGAGCGTGGTCCCTAGCATACTGGTTGGCCTGGGCAACGATCCAGGCAGGAGTGTCAGAAATTCCCTATACAGCCCCGGTCAGCGTAGTCCAAGCAACATCGAAGAACAAGGAAGGTTACATACGAGGTAAAGCACCTTGCGAGAGGTGACAAGAGCGTGGAGGCCGTGCATAAGCTCGGGAATGCTAGTATCCCAGTCCCAAAAGTGGACATAGTACAAGTCGATGTAGGAGGTCCTTAACTTCTTCAACGAAGCTTCGATGTTGATGTGCATAGACTTCAAGCTGGTACCGCCGTACATGACCTTCTGTTGAATCGAGTCGTCCCAGTACTTAGGAGCACCGGTATACTATGGCTTCGTGTTAGAGACTGGTGTGGATTGTCGAACGTAGAATGAACCGTACCTTGGTAGCGATGAAGAGTTGGTCACGGATGCCCTTCGACTCAGCCCATTCGCCGATGACCTGTTCGGAGGACTCATCCTGGCTGTCATGGGGGAGAAGATGTTAGCAAGACGATGGTATACAGTCGATAGCATGGCGTACTAGAAGTTAGCGGTATCAATGAAATTTCCACCGAGGTCGTAGAAGGCATCGAGGAGCTTGAAGCTATCCTCCTTGCTCATTGCACCCATTCCATGCTCAGCCCACTTGTCTCCAAGGCTCATACCACCCAAACAGATGGGCGAGACACGCACACCCGCGGTGGAGCTGAGCCTGCGATAGAAGCCAAGTTTCGACTTGGGGAGGGGAAGAGGATTAAAGAGCTTGGACATCGCGCAATAGGTTGAGTAGAGCTGAGACTGTGGACACAAGAGGCGCTGTTGAATGTCTCATCAGGGCTCGGATACGCAGGCCTTTATACGATTTGGCGCCCACCTCATGGTTGCCAAAGGCGATAGCGCCTTACCAAGAAATCCCATGGGAAGGGGTGCTGAATAATCGAGATTGGACTTTGAACCTCAAACTCCAACCCCATGAAGACCGATCGAGGACTTATTGGGATGTCCCTGCTGCGCAATCGATGTAATTCAATTCAATGCTGTCCTGGGGTGTAGTAGTGCGTGGCGCTTCATGGAAGTTTAGGAAGGACGCGTATTCGACCGGCAGACCCGTGGGTGGAATTCCATCAATTCATTTCCCAGCATGGTTCGTCCAAGCGCCGAGGCCCGACATGGGGACCTGTGGCGATCATCATGACATGCTCGACTGCTAGGCACAGCTGATATTCTCGGTCCCTTCGCAGAAATAGCGACGTTATATGCTAGACTCGCCTCGGGCTCCGGGAAGAGATTTGAAATGTCTATTACAGTACTTACGATCAACGCCTCATGAATTCGATGCCATCTTGAGGATGCCGTGGTGCGTGTCATGGTCAGGCTCAACAGGCGCGCGTTCAAGAGACCGAGTTTGGTTGGGTGTAGATCGTCAGTTGCTCGCAATGGGTGGGTGTGGAGATATATGCCATCAAAAATTGATTGACTCTCGATCATGATGTGGTCGCACCTTTCCTCTCAACCACGACCATCCCAGCCCTTGCGGTTCAGCTAGGAATCTGTGAATCACAGACGGTGAAGGATCTTCTAGTGAAGAGACTCACTGCTAGCTGTAGGCTACTGCATCTCACTGTTTGCTGTTCAACTCTCCCTGGCCAACCTCCGTACCGACTCACTCAAAGATTTTCCCTGGTCCCCTGGGCTCCCCTTCCCCTCGCTCCTGCTCCTCACGAGAGATCTCGTAACCGCACTCATGCATGCTACTGAGAATCCACGCCAAGTTTATGC
>JANDKE010001754.1:2697-12751 GCA_027627275.1 Coprinellus aureogranulatus | reverse complement strand
TGCAGTTCAAGATACGTCTGTACAGAGCATCCAGCGCTGCAAAGGGGTTCGATCCATCGCCTGGTGTGGGGGTGCGGAGCTCCAGGACATGGTCCAATTGGGCTTGAGGGAGGCCTTTGGTATCTTGCACATATCGAATAACGGTTGCGGCATATATGAATTGCCCCGAGGCGCTTCTCACCAGCGATTGGATTGCATCTTCCGTGGGCCAAGTCTGAGGTAGATTATAACGGTGGCGAATCTGGGCGAAATGCGATCTTAGGAAAAGAGCGATATCGGAGTCGGGGTCGTATCTTGCGTCAAGGAAGATTCTCTCTGCGGTATCTTGCATTCTGGACTGGTTGAAGAACTCTTTGATCACCCTTTCTGGGCGACTGACGATGAGGATACGGAAGGGGAACGCAGGGTCGTTGGTAGCATGTGCCAGAACAGCCAGGATCTCGGAGTGGGTTCGGTCCCGGTCTGCCTGTAGGTCTACATGTGTTCCTTCCATTTCAATTTCGTCTGGCTCAACTTCATCCAAGCCATCGATGATTATGACTTTGGGCCACAGGGACGTGTCCGCGCCGAGTCGATGGGCTTCTCGCAGAGGTTCGAGGACAAGTTCCTCTAGCTGGTCTTTAAGACGGGTTTGGAAGATGGCAGGATGCTTCTCTATGGCTGCAAGGATACGCTTTCCGAGGTTCTCCATGGAATCATGCTGGAGGAGTTGGTATACCAACGTCGCAATTAGGAACCTCTTTGAGCGCCTATCCCGAGACCTGGAAAAAGAAGAGAAGAAGAAGGACGCCACTAGAAGACCCATTTCTTTGCAGGTCTCGGCTACCGAACCTGCTATAGCGGTCTTCCCTGTCCCAGCAGGACCGGACATCCACATGACATTCCTTGGGCCGCCGTGTTTGATCCAGCTCGCAATCTCTTGCTGAACGGCTACTCTCGTTTCTGCATGGCACTTTGGCGCGTCGCAACGCTCGTCAGAGTTGTGCAGAGCGCCAATTGCGGTGTACTTCATGAGGACTGCGCGTGTCATGAGTTGTTCCGAGACGCCATCTAGCAAAGGACCTGCACTTACACTCCAAGGCACTCATCAAGGGTCCAATTTGAACATAGTTCCCTGCGTTGACGATATTACCTTGGAACGCAATCTTCTGGGCATTCTGGAAGTAAGAAGCCATTCGGAGGGGATGTGGCAGGAGTCAAGATGTTGAAATAGGGGTGTTCCCACATGACAGCATGTGGCGATGCCGTCAACTGCAGTCCGTGATGGGGTGCTCTCGCAGCTCCCCACTCGGACCACAGGCTTCGAACACACTCTTGACTCCAGGGTATGGGCTGGTATGGGAATTGGAAGTATGGGAAGAAGGTTGGTGAAGTCTTGAGCATCCTTAAGTGTCGCTTCAAGTCAGGCTTCAACCATGAGGCCCTCCGGTAAATGTTCAAGTGGCAGTCTTAGTCTATGGCTCCCGTGCGTAAAGCATTTCCTCCGCGTGGTTCGTGACATATCCTCCAACATTCGGGTTCGGGGTCCACCCCGGGGAAGAATATTTTGAGGATGGCTTGGGACCCAGTGAAAGCAGCGGTTGAGGCTAACAATGCCTAATATCTCACAATCGCAAAACCCGCGAAGGTGGCCGACCCTGGTCGCGGCCACTCGTTGAACCGTGTTTGGACTCCCATCATATAATTCTAATCGCCGCTGAACGCTCGCACTCGCTTTCGTCACCATCCCACTTACCTCTGTATTCTATCTTTAACTATCTACACCAATAGACGACTTCTGTGTCGTTGTTTCTCAAATCTCTAAGTCCCAAGCGCCTGCCCTAGCGGCCGCCATGCCTTCTTCTCGAGGTGGCGCTCCTCAGGTGGCCAACTCTCCGNAGGGGCGGAAACATCGTCAAGGCCCCAAACCTGCAGCTCTTTCTCCTCCTTCAAAACCTATGTACCGGAAGGAGGACCAGCGGTACTGGTGTAACTGTGCAGCCAAGTGCAATGGCATCATGCAAGAGCTGCCTAAGTCGACATGGAATTACCATAGGAAGTACAGGGAGCGGGAGGCAGGTACCGGAGCAACGACTGGAGGCCATTCTACGTCTCATTTGACTCGCCATGAATTTGTCATGGGCTCTATCACAGGACAGATGGGACTCCAAGCGGGGGATGAGGACGAGGAAATGGGAGGAAGTGACGATGGCGAGGACAGGGAGCGGGATGACCTTGGGACTATGGATATGGACCTGGTGAGTTTTACTCTGTGTGCATGCTGGGCTGTACTCAGATTTCTCTAGGGTGGGTTATATCAGCCACAAGCAAGACCCGAGGGCAGCTTTACACACAGCGAGCAGCCAAGCCCCTTCCCCGAACAGCCAACAGCGGAACACCAGACTGGTTCGACTTCACCTGAGCAGCCAGCCATGGATACCCCCCCAAGGGATCCTGTTCAGGACGACAATGATTCTGACTGGGAAGACGAAGACCCTGAAGGCCCTCTACTGCTTGCAACCCTTGAAGATCTCAAAATCGCTATGGCCTACGTTGACTATATCAAGGCTGCCCGCTTGGACTTCTGCGACCTTGAAAAGGAGACCCTCGACCGTATTCTCTCACCTCCTAAAGAGATTTTGGACCTTTCTGACGACCCGGACTTGCAAATGTGTATTGGGCTCTACGTTGATCTTGGCAACACTTCACAGAAGGCATACGACCGTGCCATGGCACGCCTTCGACACTGTTGCCGCTACTTCCAACCGCCAGTTGAATTTTTCACGTACGATCAGGTATGGAAGAAGATCCGCGAGCTCACTGGGGTGGTTGAGCTCAAGCACGACATGTGCATCAAGTCCTGCATGGCGTTCACCAGTCCTCTCGCAAATCTCGAGCATTGCCGGAAGTGTGGCGAGGCTCGGTACCATTCCGTCAACCGCAAAAGAGTTCCTCGAGCGACAATTCTGGACAATCCCTGTTGGGCCGCAGCTTCAGGCGATGGCGCGAAGCAAAGAAACTTCGAAGCTGACTGGGTTACCGACGGACGGAAACAAAAAAGGTTCTGGAGAAGCATTCGACCACCCTTCCNGACGGGCGTGTCATGATCGACGTACCCNAGTGGACTGACTATATTCACGGCAGCGACTACCTGAACCGTGTNGTCTCTGGCGACATCAAGGACGATGACATGGTACTGATGCTTTCGATTGACGGCGCGCAACTGTATGAGAAGAAACAGTCGGACTGCTGGATATACATTTGGGTTCTGATGGACCTCCNGCCCACACACCGCTACAAGAAGAAGTTNGTTATGCCTGGCGNATTCATCCCAGGACCCAACAAGCCNAAGGACATCGACTCGTTCATCTTCCCAGGCCTTCANCATCTCTCTGCGCTGCAGCAAGAAGGACTNGGTGTCTGGGATCCCCTCCGGGAAGAGAATGGCNGTGTTTACAAGACCCACCCCTTTCTNCTCTTTGGAACAGCTGACGGCCCTGGCCTCTGCTATCTCCATGGCCGAAACGGACACCANGGCTACTACGGGTGTCGGCATTTCTGCCCNATCCCTGGGCGACGATACCAGGACAAGTCTGATACNTACTATCCTGTCATTTTTAAACCCCACGATCCAGGACAACCACCTGACTCTAGTCACGCCGATGTCNACCTCAACTCTCTCATGGATACNAGTTCTCAGACCTGCCTTGACGCCTACGAGAGCAAGCTCAAGAAGGTTGTGGAGTCCCCAAACATGAACCAATACATTCAGAACCGCCGCGATACTGGCATCTCGAAGCCCAGCATATTTTCTGGACTTCCGAAGAATCGGCGTCTCAGCATGCTTGGTCTTTGGACAACTGACTTGATGCACTTGACTGCACTCAACATAAGCGACGTTCTCCTGGGACTATTCCGTGGAACTTTGGACTGTGCGCCAGGGGATAGCACCGCCTTGTGGGACTGGGCTGTTCTNNAGGGTNCGTTCTGGAAGGAGCAGGGCAAGTCTGTTGCCTCGTTCAAACNTTACCTTGTTTCCTCTGTCGAACNTCCTCCACGCGACCCTGCCAAGAAGATCAACAGTNGGTACAAGGCCAAGGAATTCTTGACTTACGTCTACGGAATGCTTCCTGCGTTGCTCTACAAGNTTCTCCCTGACCGGTACTGGAAGAACTTCTGTAAGCTCGTTTGGGGGATTCNCATCATAACGCAACGCCGGATCACGAAGAAGGAATTGCTGTCTGCCCATAACGCCTTGATTGAATTTGTGACCGAGTTCGAGGACCTCTATGTCCAACGCAAGGCGTCCCGGATTCATTTTATCCGGCAGTGCATCCACAACCTCATCCACACTTGCCCCGAGACTGTTCGCACTGGACCANTGAACCTCCTCGCCCAATGGCTGATGGAGAGAACGTATCGGAAACNTNGGTGAGGAGATNANANAGCANTCTAGCCCATACAAGAACCTTTCCGAACGTGGAGCGCGTCGAGCGCAGACAAACTGCATCATCTCGATGCTCGACCTCCTTCCTGAACCCCTCCCGCCCAGTGGTGCTACTGACTTTGGAGACGGCTACTTTCTACTGCACCCTACTGCCCCGTCAGTCGTCAAAATGACCGCCAATGAATCAGCGGCCTTCTTAGAGTACGCCGAGGAGAAGGAACCCGGATACAACTCTGAATCAGCCAACGTAACATGCCTCCGACGAGGGCGCCTGCGGATCCCTACGAAGCAAGTTGGTCGTACTGCCTGGAAGGAGAACCTCAAGTCTGCAGATGCACCGTTGCGGATTTCACGGATGGTCAAGGTGCGCTTGTTGCGATTGCTTTCCTTTGCTTGTTACTGATGATAGATCGCCATGCAAAGATCGTCGAGCACTATGAAGAGGATGGCACCGTCAAAGATGATGTAATGATTGGAGAAGTAGCCTATTTCTTTGAGGCCTACTTCAACGGAGAGAAGGAGGGTCTTGCTATGGTGTCGATTTGTGAAGAGCCCGATTCCGCCATCCTTGCCGAGTCGCATGGCGTCTTGTGGGTGACACGGCTGGAATCTGGCCACAACATGCGGGTGGTACACATTAAGGACATAAAGGCGGTGGTCTCCCTACTTCCTTTCCCTCAGCTTCCTGGCAGGATGTTCCTGTTCGAGGAGCTGGGTCTCGACGTTTCCTATCTCGACTCCACCGTATTCCTCCAGGACGACGATGATCTTGATATTGACTAATTGTAGCTTAGTACCCATACATCCAAATGCTCACAAGTTCTCTTAGTTTTCATGCTCATAGCCAACTTGGGTGCTGCTTGTAGCAGCAGGAGGGTAGACTGCGGACAATGATGTCATTCTTTGTCCGACTGCGGCGCGTCGGACATGGCTCGGACAGCTGGACTCTGGACAACTGTGCTTGCTGGGCTCTCCACACCAACCACAATTGCGATATGACTACACCAGAGCATGAAGTAGTGTGCATTCTAATCTTCTACAATGATTAGAAGAGTGGGAAACACCTGGCTCCCTCTATAGCAGAGTTTATGTGCTCGCCCTGATGGCCATCCTCAATGGCTGTCTCTGGGACAGACGGTTCTGTGCAGGCTCGCAAAACAACCAAAAGTTTGAAATGAGTGTTCAAGACTGTACTTACTCCTTCAAACTAACCTTCTATGAAGGTTAGAAGAGTAGGACATCTCTGTGCCTTTCAAAAGTTCGGGACTTGCACACAGGAATGGCTTTGATGGGCGGGTACACAGCGCAGTGTAAACTGAATTCGATCAGCCCTTTTATCCACTATCTGCCACTACAGCCATGGACAGCCCACCCTACCCCGATGCAGACAGAGGTCCTAACAACGGGGAAGGCCTTACAACAGCTGGAGATCTGGTACGCGTTTCATTCAGCTGTCGAAAATGTACCCACCGTTTGACCTGTGCTGCACTAGGGAGGCACCTGCCACTCTGACAACGGCAGCGACAGCGATGAATTCCAGGATGGGTCTCAGTTCGTTTACGGCACGCAGTATGACTATAGTCGTGACTTCGACCGCTCGCCGATTGTCAAATACGGGATACTCAGCCCAGAGATGCAGAGGATCCATGGCCGGCGGTCGTTTGACCCTGCTGATGATCCCGATAGGCACAGAGACCTGGAGACAACCCCTACTCGCAAGCCCACTCTTCTGGGAACCAGCCGCAAACAAGACACATTTCCAAGCCCCGTTTCAGGTCTGATAGATGACTCGGATCCATTTATTTCTGCGCCAGGGACGTCAACGAACACAACTCAGAGATTTATCACGACGGAAGTGCAGCTGGTCGATATCGAGATTGAATTATACAAGACGAAGCTCAATACACTCAAGCGCAAGTATAACTCTGATGTTGGCTTGCTCGAAGATGAAATCAAGGCGCTCAAGAAGAAGCGGGATGCGTTGAACGAGATCCAAGGCAAGAAGGCTGGCAGCGGAAAGGGCATCTGAACGCGGTGTGGCAATGCCCGATTAGCCTGAGAACAGGAGAACCCGGAGAATTAAGCCAAAGAGCACATAGATAGATAGACAGCCTTTGTATAGATACCAGAGAGCAATCATTCGTTTGGAGGCATGCCGTTGAGGGATTGCAGGAACAATGAGGCGATGATACAACAGTCAGGTGACAGAATTGATATCAAGCTTTTCCCCGCGCGAGGAATCATCGTCCCCATCTTTCTCCTTCCTTCCACCACGACCTCAGACGATGAATCCCCCCGCCGCTGCCAACAACGCCAACTCCTACGACTCGGACTCGGACTCCAGCACCTCTACTATCTCTGACACTGGAAGCGCAGTCATGAGCTCGCTCAACCCCTCCCAAGGCTCTGCCTCCCCGCCTAGTGTTCAGAGCGGCGAATCTACCTCAATCACCATCCCGCCCAATACCAATGAGTCCGAAAAGCTGTCCAGTGCCAAGAAGGACAAGAATCGGCGCAAGAAGCACCGCAACAAGGAGAACCGCAAGAAGAGGAAGGACGACGATGAGCTGCTTGCTGATTTTCTCGAGCTCGCGAAAGTCAATCCTGATGCGGCTCTCCTCCAATGGAAAGGGTTACAACGCCTTCAGGACTGTGTCTCAGAGATGCGGTGTGTACTCAATTTCTTATATCACGCGTTCTTCAGCTGACACTAATCAGGGTCACTGTGGCTGAGGTCAAGGGCGCCTTTACGCGTATGAACGCCCAGGGCAAGAACAACTCAGATGTCCCATGACGAGTGTCTTCCCAACCCGCCCTGCTATCCCCCAATCCCCTGAGGCCCCTGACGATGAAGACGCGGAACTCACCTTCTTCTACCGCACACAGTGGACCGCCAAGAAGGCTACCATGGAAAATGAGCTCAAGACCGCTAAGAGTGCTGCTGCCCAAGCCGAGTGCAAGTCGCGCATCAACTCGACCACCCTCACATGGGGTTTCGTCGTCGACAACGAAGGCCACATCGTCGGCTCCGCCACTATTTCGGACATTGGTGATGTCATCCATGCAGGACTCATCGAGCTGGAAGGATGGGGGAAGCTGGGGCGACGTGGACAGAGTGCTACGGGCCTTGTAGCCAAGGTTTGGATGGTCACTTTGCTGGAGAAGATGTTCCCCTTCCTCGCCAACTGCCATGGGCACTGGAAGGCTCTGTACTTTGTCCAAAAGATCGCCGGTGACTACCTCCCTCGTATGCGTGCTCGACTTGCAGGCATGGCAGAGGACACAAACACCCCAGCTCCTCTCTCTTCAACCACTGTTCCCACCACTACCACCACCCAGCTGACGTCAGGCTCTCCTCTGCCCTCTACACCGACGCCCATGATTCCGATTGCAACGGTCATCACTGAAGCTTCGCCCATCGACTCTACCATCCCTGTCAGCACTGTTGCCCAGCCTGCTTACACATCCAGCACTTCCATCGCCCAGCCTGGCCCCACCATCACCGTGCAACACTTGGGGAACAGTCTTCCAACTCCTGCAAGCTCCAGACCGGTGTCCGCTTCCACTACACCAGCCGTCGGTGCTCCAATCGAACTACCGACAACTTCGCTCAAGCGCAAGCACAACCACAATCCATCTGAGGCTGATCTTACGCACCTTACTGTGAATATGGATGGAGCACGGATTAAGAAGGGCAAGCGCAAGTCTGCGACTGAGTTCCCGGATCTCTTGTGAGTTTCATGTGTTCGATACTGGGATAGCGTTCTACTGACATCAGTTTTAGTAGTACAAGTGCCCCTGCTGCCACGACCCCACTCCTGAATCGTGGACCCTCGTTGGCTCACCCTCCTTCCTCGTCGTTGCTCTTCCAAGGCTCGAGCCCCGCCGCCGCCCCCATGCCTCAACAGTCCTTTTCGTCGGCTGAGACCTACTTCCGCCATTCGACAGTTTCGGATGGTGTTTGCGATGATACTGGAGGCTTGGGTGATGGTTTCTACGCCGAACCAGAAGATGACTTTGATCTTTCCCAGACTTGGGACCGCCGTGCTTCTGTTGGATCCCAGGGGCAAGTTGAAGATGATGTGGAGCCTGAGGTGCCGTACATGTCTCGTTCCACATCCTCCCAATCCTGGGATGAACGTCTCCCCCTTCCTCCATCGTCGTCGTGGAATCAGCCAGCACCTGTGCCATCNCCCCGCCCTGCTCCCCCGGTCTCTTCTTGGAACAACCCCCCTCCTCCGCCNGCACTGTTAAACAGGCNGGCTCCACCATCCTGGGATCCGCCTACTCCCGCTGTTACGAAGAAGCGGGGAAGGCCAGCTGGGAGCATCAACAAGAAGAACATCGNAAAGTAAGTACACAGTCGTCCATCCTGCCAAGATTGCTCAAAGACAATCTGTATCAGGGCCGCCGCACTTGCCGATTGGGCTCTCAGGAACGTAGGACAGGACGACAAAGTGTTNGACACTGTTTGGAAAAATATGAAGGACGAAAAGAAGAAGGTATGTCCTGATTTCNGCTGAGACTACCACCCTGACCGGAGACCTTACCTAGGAATGGGCTGCTTATGCTGCAGAGGTTAACGGCCAAGGCAGCGTAAAAGCAGGAATAGTANGTGCTATATNTTGCAATGTTANGCTACTGACTGCTCCCTTCCAGGCCGCAACCTCTTCNGCCATTGTTTACCAGCCGCCGACTGCTGGTGCCTCTAACATTCAGCGCGGCTCCTTTGTCTCCCCGCATGNTTCTCACCAAGGCTTAATGAACTCTCAATCTGGTGCTGCTGGCTCTCGCTTNCACGGCTAGTGGGCCCNGTTCGATTATCTCGCATCTTGGCNGTTTGCGTCACCTGTTTCTGCGCTCCCCTGGTTAACTGTCGGCCTTTGTTAGGTGAAGCAAGCCNCGTNAACTGGCTCCCTTCTTGCATGACTGCCTCGTGTTTATGGTTCTCTCAATAATCTGTCTCTGGTCTCNGCTCTGGCTCGGTCTNGGCGCTCGCATCCCTTCGTCTTCTTGNCAACTTCTTGGTCTGTTGGTCCTGTGTTGGTCTTCCGCCNTGTCTTCNGGGTGGNTTCTCCCGTGCGTTCCCTATTCTCCGTACGATCTGTCTGTAGTGCCACACTAACCATATNGCAGGGTCATTTTCTTGCGATACCTTGTTACGACTATCTCCTGGTAAGTGCCTCCNTGCTCTTTCACAGCGTCCAANGTCCCGGCTAACAATNTTTTCAGCNGAATTCCCTCTAGATTCCACCTTNGCTCACNGCTCGTCTGACNGCCCTGGTCAAGTTCCGGTGAGCCNTGGTCCTCATGGTTTGGCGCCCACACCACTGATGCGTCTTTCGCNGTATGGCTGCCTNTCCCCTCCCACCAGATTTAGATATCNNTATCCATGTAGTAATTGGTACTGGNGTATTGTATAGTATAATGGCATTTGTTCCCNGCNCAACTAGCATCTATTCTGAGTGGATCNNGACGACTGGATGCGTCCAACTTTCAAGTGGCTACAAGACTCAGAAAGNCGATAATCTATGTATTTCTTGTCTGGTCGTTCCACGACTGTCGTATATTACGAAATTGTAGCATCGACNGGGGCTTTCACTGGGNNTGAGGAGNTNACACTNGTGT
>JANDKE010001753.1:0-12764 GCA_027627275.1 Coprinellus aureogranulatus | reverse complement strand
GAACTTATGGAGTGGGGCGGGGGGCTGATTGGGTGTGTATTGTGGTGAAGTGTGACGGTTTGTGGAATCCCNGGGTGCAANGATGCNAANGAGTGTCGGGGGTGTTCGTCTGTNATGTACTGCTCTAAGCAGTGTCAACGGATGGACTGGGACGCGTTTCATCGNTATGAATGTTCGAAAGCGCGGTCTCAGCATTCACGTACGTACCCTCCTTGATTTCAGCTCACGTATCATTTCTTGATAGGCNACCCGAAATATAGTTCGGGTAGCTGACCAAAANTGGTACTCCCACAAGGCGCGCTGGTTTCANATTATNCTCATTGANTGGAGGTANGANGAGATAANGGCGNANGCGNGNATCTACTCGTGGAANTTCGAGCNGAACTTTCCNTCGTCGCCGTTCTCTCTCACNGATACNCTCCCNGTNCTNTCNTTCNTNGGNNTCAGCNTNAANTGGGANNTCCAACCGGTNTCTTCNATNCTCCAACCNTCNTGCAGGNTNNAAGGNNANAACGNNACTACANGAGAAATNNTGTACACGGACCAAGACGCGTTNTTNGGTCCTCGGTGGGNGGCTTTCGTTGAANGGTACAAGGAGGAAGCNAAGGAGAACCCGAGGGAAGTNAGGCTNGCNATGGCGCATTTTGCGATGAGTAGNGATTGGGTTGTTACGGTGCTTGTGAAGCTTNGGAGGACGACGANNAAGACNTGGAGTGGGAGGAGGTGGGANGTGGATGATGGGTCGTGTGTTTGGAGATATGGGTAAGACAATTNTCTGAGATACAAGGNGNNTCTAATTCTGATTCTAACTNTACTNAGNAAGCGACCTTATGATGGGAAGCCGTATGAGGAGAAGGTGAAGGGTTCGAAGAAGGCATGAAGACGCGGCGTACCNTCTGAGAGGCAGAAATCTCNNTTGNGCAGCTACTTATACCTTATATTTTTCCTCATCCTAATGTACTTTAGCTCTCATGTTAATTTCNCGTACTTTCTGTTCGNTTTGTACCANGAGATTGGCTCAAACTTGGATAACGGATCAGCGATAATAGGGGCTAAGCTTTAATTTAGCGCCCGTTGCCCCTGCCACGTGCACNCCACACAGCCACGNTGATATGACGCGGGCNCNTCTGNATGTCGCTGCGCAACTCTGCTCTGAACGCGACCAACAACGATGGCAGGCCCGTCCTGCTCTCGATTCTNCNTATGGCTCNCNNTNTGGGCCTNCATTCTTGGCTTCATGCCTGGCTCAGAAGCCATCGCATGCGGTCACNGACTTCAAGAACCTACCGGCGCGGCTATTCTTCTTCGANGATACATTGGTACGCAGATANNGNTTGGAGTGTTCNTAGGTGCTGATATGGGGTATGTAGGCNGCGGTATACCTCGATGCNATGGAAGGCAACGTGTATGTGTCTCAGGATGAGGGNAAGTCGTGGAAGCGGGCGGAGGATATACCGAGCGGAAAGGTCACGACGGTGATAGAGCACCCTTTCGATACCAGATACGTGCGTACTCTCTCATANTGGGTCTANNNTANNGCCTTACACTNTNTAGGCCTTTGCATTGACCGATGGAACGACNCACTATCGCACAGAAGACCGCGGGCGCTCATGGAGGCCNTTCAAAGTCTCAGACCCACCAGCCCGAGTCGGACGACCACTATCATTCCACTCAGATCCAGCGAAATACGGCCATATCCTCATGCAAACNACGAGATGNGAAGGNNGNGGCTGGGGNGCNAAGTGCACGGACCTCACNTACTANACNANGGAAGCATTCAGCGACGACGCCAAGATTCTGCTCACCGACACGATGAGGTGCCAGTTCGCCCATGGTAGCAAGGATTTCAGGCACGATGCNCCNCTNGACCTCGTNTATTGCGTNGCNTTCGACACGGANTCNCCTACTGGNCCNCACCATCTNGCNAACAGTCGNCTGTTCTCCAGCACNGACTTCTTCAACAAGGATAAGAAGATCGAGGACNTGGGGATAGGCAAGGAAGCGAAAGGAGTNGTTGCGCTNGCGATAGTGTCCAAGTTCGCNGTNGTNGCGCTCAAAGACACNACNAAGGGNGATGGNGAGATGCGGCTATACGTGACNCTGGACGCGAAGAACTGGGCCAAGGCGCACTTCCCTCATGCTTCNAGCGCNAANCTGCGGGAGAACGCGTATACGGTTGTGGAGTCNACGACGCATTCNCTTGGGGTGGATGTGGTNATGCAGGATAGGAGNACCATCGGNACCCTNTTCGTCAGNAACTCNAACGGCACGTACTTCGTNGAGAGCTTGAAGGACACCAACCGAAACGAGCTGGGATTCGTTGATTACGAGCGTATCTACGGCGTCGANGGAGTTGGCTTGGCCAACATCGTTGCCAACCCGGAGGATGTGGAGAACAGGAGGGCGCCCAAGCAGATTAGGACTCTAGTGACATACGACGATGGTGCGCCCACTCCTAGCTCCCCTTCAACCTGATACTGATCCATTGAATAGGTCGAGATTGGCAGAGCTTGAGGGCCCCGGCCTACGACGCCAACGGCGATAGAACGTCGTGTGATGTGTCCGATACAGACAACTGCGCCCTTCACATGCATTCCGTCACCAATCCTCACAACTTTGGACGCGTCTTCTCGTCACCCGCCCCTGGGTTCGTCATGGGCGTCGGTTCCGTTGGCAAGAGCTTGGGCGCTTACGATGAAGGAGATACATTCCTCAGTACCGACGCCGGTATATCTTGGAAGATGGTCGCGAAGGGCGCGCACAAGTATGAATTCGGCGATCAAGGCAGTATCCTCGTCCTTGTCGACGACGAGCAGCTTACCAGCGAGGTCAAGTTCTCCCTCGATCTGGGCAAGACTTGGGACACGTATGATTTCGGCGTCACTCTCAGGGCGCGTGGTCTTGTCACCCTCCCGGATTCGACGTCTCAGAAGTTCCTCCTATTGGGCCAAGTCCCGAGAGATACGAAGAAGAACCAACCAACGAAAGTGGTTATCGTATACCTTGACTTTGCTGCGACACGTAAGAAGAAGTGTACGGACAGTGACTTCGAGAAGTGGTACGCCCGTCCTCCTGGTTCCAGGTCGTGTTTGATGGGGCACAAGGTGCGTCTTTGCATGTGGTGGTTCTTCGTTTGCTGATTCTGTATACGCTGCAGCAATGGTATAAGCGCCGCAAGCCTGATGCTGACTGCTATGTCGGGGAGAAGTTCAACGATCCCGAAGAACATGATGAGAACTGTGAATGTACCAAGGAGGACTACGAATGGTACGAATGCCCCGTTCCTCTATAGCTTTCCACGCTTACACTCGCTTTTCTACAGTGACTACAACTTCATCCGCCACGGAGACAAGTGTGAACCCGCTGGCCCTGAACCCATCCCCGCCGGCGTTTGTACAGGCGATCCTAAGCAAACGTACATGGGCTCTTCTGGCTTCCGCAAGATTCCCGGTAACACATGTGTTGGAGGAGTCAAGTTGGACGACAAGGTGTCCAAACCTTGCTCGAAAGCCAAACCTGCTGAAGGCGAAATCGTTCACCAGCAATTCTCTTTCAGCAGTCCCGTCGTCCAGCACGCGTACTTCAAGGACTCCCCGACAATCCTCGTCCGGCTCGCCGATCATACGATCTGGCAGTCGAGTAATGAAGGGTATACTTGGAACCAGATTCGCCCTGAGATGAAGTTCCTGGCATTTTACCATCACAAGTACTCGAATGAGCGGGCGTACCTCATCACCGACCACGAAAAAGTCTTCTATACCACCGATTCAGGCCGGACATGGAACAACTTCAACGCTCCTACCGCACCCAACACATTCGGCGCTCAAGTCCTTCGATTCACCCCCGCCGACACCGACTACATCTTGTGGGTGGGCAACAGGAACTGTGTCGGTACCGGGCAATACTGTCACGCCGAAGCTCAACTGTCTAGAGATAACGGGAGGAAGTGGCAAGTGGTAGAGAAGTACGTGCGGAATTGCGCGTTTGCGAAGGATCGGGAGCTCGATACGGACCCGACGGAGATCATCTGCGAGAGCTTCACGAACAAGAAGGGGAGGCAGGGTATGCCGAGTTTGTCGAACCCTATGGAGTTGGTCGTGGGCAGCAATTACTTCAAGAACAAGAAGAGGCTGTTTGATGAGGTTGTGGGCTTTGCTAAGTTCTCGGAGTTCTTGATTGTGGCGAGTGTGAGTGTGTCTGTCTGTTGGGTTGGGAATCTCGCTGATGTGCCCCGCAGATGCAATCGGATAAGCGATCGCTCGAGCTCCAGGTGTCCTTGGATGGAACCCATTTCGCGTCTGGGCAGTTCCCTCCTACGATGCACCCTGAGACCCANGTACGCTCCTTTCCTACTCCTCCACNCTACACTACCCTAACCATTCGATCTAGGCCTACACNGTCCTAGAATCCACAACCAAATCGCTGTTCCTGCACATGACGATGTCAGANCCTCCCGCCGCACCGTTCTGGGGCAACATCCTCAAGTCCAACTCNAACGGNACGTACTTCAACCTNGCTATCGATAACGTGAANCGNGATGANCGNGGTTATGTGGANTTTGAGAAGGTNATNGGGNTGGATGGGATTGCNTTGGTTAANGTNGTGGCGAATACGGAGGAGGCGACGCTGTCGGGGATGAAGAAGTTGGCGTCGAGGATAACGCATAACGANGGTNAGCNNGTATGANTTNNGANGCNNACANNNACTNACTNGTANCTNCAGGNAGNACTTGGAANCCNCTTACCCCNCCNACCACCGACTCNCAAGGNAANCGNTANTCCTGCGAAGGCACGGTACGTCACCACCATCCATCNTNTTCTGTTGANTNTCCNCCCTNANAGTTCANGNTNNNAGAAATGNGCCCTNCATATCCATGGTTACACCGAGCGCCGCGATCCTNGNGCNACNTANAGCAGTCCGTCCATCGTNGGCGTCCTCATGGCTGTNGGCAACGTTGGNGAGACCCTTGCNCCATACAAGGACAGCGACACCTTCCTCAGTCGNGACGCNGGTTTCACTTGGGAGGAGGTCCGTAAGGACGCCCATATGTGGGAGTTTGGTGACTCTGGTTCCCTCATTGTGATGGTTAATGACGAGGAACCTGTGGATTTCCTGCTGTTCTCGACGGATGAAGGTGCTAGTTGGAGGGAGTACAAGTTCTCTGACCATAAGGTTCGGGTTACGAACATCGTCAACGTACCGAGCGACACTAGTCGGCGGTTCCTCCTGCTTGCTCAGCCGGCCAAGGGNACNGGGGCGNTGGCNATNCACGTGGANTTCAGCTCGCTGGTTAACAGGCAATGTAAGNTGTTCCATTNGGCGATAGNGNGCCTGNGACTAAGAANTTCACGCAGGTTCCTTAAGCATNGAGAATCCAGCGACTGATGACTTCGAGCTCTGGAGTCCCAGCGAAGACCGAAACGAGAAGTGCCTCTTTGGGCGACAGGTAGGCTTTCGTCTTTTCGGCGTNTTTTCAATGTTAGCTGATCATCCTGTCTAGACCCTCTATCATCGCCGTTTGCGCGACGCTCAGTGCTACATTGGGGATTTGGAAAAGGTTGATTCCAANATTCAGAAGAATTGTGCTTGCTCGAAAGTCGATTTTGAATGGTGCGTCGTGTGCCTGCCCCACGTGCGGNCGNTGATAAANCNCTGGCTTACCCACTCTCTAANAGCGAGTTCAATTATGTGAAGAATGATAAGGANGAGTGCGTGTTGGTCGAAGGAACGAGGCCTCTTCCGCCCGATGACTCGTGTCAGAGCGGGGAAGAGTATTGGTATGAAAGGACGCCTTATCGGTTAATCCCGTATTCGAGCTGNGAAGGCGGCCAGAGGCTAGACCGTGGACCTGCGCACAAATGCCCNGGATTCAAGAGCAAGAGTGCCTGGTTCTGGCTGTTCATGCTTCTCATTCCCTTCGCGTTCACCGCNCTCGTGGGATACTACTACTACCGCAGAAGCGGGCTTGCGAGAGGGTACGTCTTCCCGGGTCCTTCGACTNCCAAATTCTGTCGGTATGTCCGGTTCCTGACCCCTTGGTTCTGTTTTACCTCTTTAGAACGATTCGGCTTCCGGGCGGGGACAACAGAGCNCCNCCAAGGTTCAGCTCCGACGCTGGAATTTTGGATACCCTTGCGTCGGTACCTTGGTATCTGGTNGGGNTGGCGGGTATCGCTATCGAGTGGGTATCTTCGAGGCTTGATACTTCATCNTGGCGAGCCAGCCGAGGGTACAGGAANGTGCCTGTGGATGAAGACGCGCAGGTCCTGCGGTTTGAGGATGAAGAGTAGATGCGACCGTGCGGAGGGAAGGCGGAGCGCTATCTAATCGATGCGACGTTTGGTCGGGGGATACGGGCGGACCTTTGCACAAAATTATTGTATGTCACCTTGCGCCTTGTCGTTGGTGAGTAGAGCTAGCTCAGAGCCCCCTAGCCATCACCCTAGACTCTATGTACATCAACTCGCTATATATTTATTGCAGCACTCTCCTCGTTTGGTATGTTACGGGAAAGGGTGAGGCACAGCGACATACTCGGCGATCAACCTTCCGAAGCCTAAATGTTTCTCTCACCTCATCCCTTCCATATTCCCATTCGAAGTCTTGGAGGGCGTTCGGTGCCCGCGCCCAGTGCGAATCGAAACTTTCTGAAGCGCCTTATTCCCTAGCATCGTGCGACCCTCCGCGTGTGCGCCAGACGACAGGCCTTTGTTCACGGATAAACTTCTTCATGCCCGGATGACGAACGTGGAAATCCCCCTCCACGCTCATCATCCTCGGAAGCTTCGAATCGGTCTATCGCCTATCCATACACGGTGGGAGGTCGGGTATTCCATCGGTTCCGCAGGATTGTGGGGCATCGCCTCTCCACTGTCTCTTCACAAATCACTATTTAGCTAGTGGGTTCCTCGACTCTGTGATTTGCATTTGGTGCCCTGACATTCGAAGTTAATTGAACGCACTCGTCACAGAAGGGCAGCAAATAAANGTCGAATCCTATCCGGCGGACATTCCTTCGTTTCGTCCCAGCGGTCGCAAAGCGCCCTTACCAGGGGGAATTCTCGAGGAAAGTGAGTCGTTACATTCGCTCAGTTTGCTCCGATGGAGGTAGTTTGCCAGAGCGAGGATGCACAACGCGGCCTGANGTGCATGGACTTTAGGCCGACAGTTTCAGTCATCTGATTCCGAGGCCAAAAACTCAGTTCTGACCTTCCTAATTGGNNACGGGGATGGTGCGGGGTTCTTTTCACAAAGCAAGTTCCAGTACCTCGATGACTATATGGTATTCCCGAGAAATTCTCCGACGCCGACGGACTACTGCGTTTTCGTGTCGAGGTGNGTGCTGATCACTCTCTTCCCTCNTTATCCCTACTCCGTATGTTATTTTACAAATGGGGAATCTGGTGAGAGCGAGNCGGTATAAAAGCGAGGCCAGAGGCGACTTCAACCNCAGTCANCAGCACCAACCCGCTTCGNCAACCACCNACCACANTCAGCAATGTCTTTCCAACTCTCAAGCATCGTCGTCCTATGCTCTCTGTTGCTCCNAGCAACCGCCCAAACTCTNTCAATGTCAGTGCANCGATTCTCGATGCTCTACCTGTTCACTCACANCGTCTTACAGAACGAGCGTCGGCGCCACTGGCACAGGATGTGCGCCAGGAACGGTCAAGGCGTACACCAACTGTANGCNATAATAGNNTCGTAGAAGTCTATTAGTGTTGCTAACCCCTGCCTTCTCTAGCCGATCATAGTCTCTCCCTCTATTTCCAGGACTTCCGCGCCGATACAGGCCCCAGTTCCGCCCCAAGTGACCAGAGGGTCAACTGTCAATTGACCTTGGGCCTCAAGTATGTGTANCTAATTATTGATAATTCCTTNGATGACTGACGAGGTGTACTCCAGCGTCCCTGCAGGGTANCAGTTCGCCTTTGACGAGACTGCCTTGGTGAGTTACCGGAGCTTCGAGATCTACACTCGCGNTTATAGCCTAACCACTTCTCATCAATAGAACGCAGCATACAACGCTGGCTCAGGGGTCAAGCTCTCCTCATCAACAACATATTACTGTCAGTTACTCATNAGCTGTTGTACTGAGGGAAGAATGTACTGANTTCCTTCAGTCCAGGGTCAACTGTCCGAAGCCGTCGGTAGCTGCGCCGTCGCGGGACCTGCAAGCAGCGGGTATACCACNCTCGTCAATAAGTTCTCTCCCATCTTGTGGAGTCCTTGCGGGAAGGCTTCTGTTGTCAGCATCAACACCGATTTGCGCGCAGATAATGGCGACGGCAAGTCGACTGGCTACATCGCNGTCCGAAACTCAACGGTACGTCTTTCGCAACCTGTAGTGCCGTGGAACAAGCGGCTGATATCATACGCTCTAGGACGCAAACTTCATCTGGCGGAAGTGTTAGAGCTCAGTTTATCTACATATCAGTATCCTCTTCTCCTTTATACCCCNTTCAAAATTGGCACTTTCTTGTCACTAGACATNGTGTATTTGTACCATCGCACGCAATGGAAACGCATTACTCTCACCTGCCTTTTGCCAGTGCCGCGGCGCAACNATGCAGATCCTGTCCTGAANGAGATAAGATTAGATCTCGGATTAGATTGGCTGCAATCAGCACAGCCATCAGAATTCAACTTNCTCTCTGTGTTTTCCTTGAACTTGANCCAAGAACCACGACCGACCGGCAATTTCAACGTGCCATGCCAGGNGAAGCCGATCACCTCCCTCCTACGTTTGCGAGGNAAGGGGACCGCTTCAAGATGGCGGGGACCGGACCTCCTCCCACCGAAGGCGCGTCTCGNGCACGCAGGCTTCCTCTTACGCCAGCAGTGAGTTGAGAACTTGAATGTCGGAAGAGCGACGTGGCTGACGAAGATCCCNCTTCCAGCAAATATCCAGAGGGAACGCAGGCTCTATCGAGGGCCTTCAATATATCTATAACGTCATGTCCACAAGCAACTGCACGGACGACGTCTTGAGAGTTATGTTGCGCCATTTGGACATCGCTGTGCTTCCACGGGATCGTACTCCTGGAACGCATGAGCTCNTCGACAGGGCCTTCATCTGCCTTCNGATGCTGCACAAAGCTGTGGTANTCTGCCTCAGCGGTGGCGAACATAGATTCTGCGAGAGCGCTGTGNNNTTCCTATCAGAAAACATNGATGCGGACGGAATNTGCCTCTGGATGGACCTCTGCGTTCGCCTTGGACGAAGCTTGCCATTCGAGCGATGCCCCAATCCCACTCCTGACACGGCATGCTCTCATTTTGCTTACCTTCTGTACGACATCATGGACCTCAATCCACGCCTCCGGGGTGCATTCTTGGCGTCACCAGCTTTCTCAGACCTCCTGGTGCGAATGTGGATGGCTCGGGATAGAAACCAGCGAATCTACCTCGAGTTCAAGGGCACTTCTGGGTGCGCAATCATCTCTCTCATGGCTCGGGTCGCCGAAGGTGTTGAGAGTAGGGAGATGTTACTCCACCGGATTTCTTCCCTCCCAGCCAAGGTATCAACGGACTTTGCGCGGGCCGCTGTGGAAAGGGTTGGGCAATGCTTCGACGTGCTCAGAGAGGGGCTCTCACCAAAGTGGGTCATCGGGATCGCGGACATGCTGATCCTGGTTATCAAGCAGCTCATCTCGGCCAGTGATTCTCTGCGGCGAAGCTTCATTGACGTCAACTATCTCTCTGAGCT
Source organism: Coprinellus aureogranulatus (assembly GCA_027627275.1). NCBI lineage: Eukaryota > Fungi > Basidiomycota > Agaricomycetes > Agaricales > Psathyrellaceae > Coprinellus > Coprinellus aureogranulatus. The sequence goes on along the minus strand of JANDKE010001753.1, from coordinate 3,055 downwards.
TTCAAGTATCTATTTCTCAACATTCTCGTACCTTCGCGATCACAACCCTCGATACCTCGTCTCCCCTGGCTTACTCCACCCAACGATCAAGCTTTCCCAAATTGCATTCTGCAAGGATCGCGTAGTCCGGAATATCCGCGATCTGGTTTCCGGGACGTTCATTCCTCTCTGCCTCTCCGTTCTGGCTTCTGCCACTCATAACAGCCTAGAAGAGGTAGAAATGTTCCAAAATGCGATAAAAACACTTGCGTCCCACCTCGTCTTCCCTACCATTATCAAGGAGTATTTGGCACAAGCTCCAGTCGAAATTGCCCAACCAAACTTCGAGGACTGTCCTCATCCTATCCTGCCCGAGATATATGACAAGTTCTACCTATGGATAAAGACATTGTCTACTGCGTATACTTCTCTCCCGGCTGTCAACCTATGTGACTACCCATCGGTTAGTACCAGTGGGCTCCCTTATGCTTTGTGACTCGAAGGGAATTGACTTCATCCTAGTGCGTACGAGGAGCAGGCATGGGGACCCGCTCTCTAAAGGAATGCTCGGGATGTTCTTCAGTTGTATATTGCTCAGAGAACTGCCAGAAGGCGGATTGGAGAGAGCGCCACAAAAACGAATGCGCTGCGGCTTGGGAAGATCTTCAGCGTAAGTTGTGCTTTCTCTAGTTCTAGAGGAAACTTCAAGGACGGACTAACGGTATGTATCTATAGGCCGGAAGGCAACAATGCTACGCTATTCCCGTTCGTCCCGTGCATTCCATTTGGCTATCGTCGAAAATATTTATCCCATGCACTACGATACGTGGGTAGAGATGTCTAGCCAGTCCACACCTATGGGTCCTTCAGAGATCGACGACAGCAGACATAGGGCGCCCTTCATAACGTTGAATTACCTGGACTGGCCAGTATCCATCGGGATGGAAGCCGTCAGATTCCAGGAATCATGGGACGGCAATGCCTTTGATCAAGACTACCTCAAGCCTCGATACGTCTCCCTTGTAGCCGAAGACATATATGACAGAGCATCCGCTACTTCCCCTGTTGTTGAAGCGCATTTCCCGATGGGAATGCAAGATTATGTGGTGTTAACCATAAGGATGGACCGGAAGGAAGGGGGAGCCGACGAAGATTTTGTCGCGGGCTACAGCATTGTACGATACGGCCGCCTGTCAAGGTAGGCGCACTCAGTAACTGCGTTTTCAATCCTTGTTGCTGACAGATATGTCCCGTTTTTAAAGTAGTGCTCGGGCATGATCAACCCTCGGGCGAGACACACGCGGGCATCGCGAGCGATGGTCTGCTGCGCCTTTTGCCCATCCGTCCCATACGTTCGGGCACATAAATTTGCTGCGAGAGGCCCAGCGGGCGTTGCCGAGTGAGGGATCTCACATACAATCATGGGATTGTGCTGTAAACTGGCCACACTTCATGAATCTTGCTCGCCACGAAGGGGCATTTCTCTGGTTCAAACTCAATATCTACATCTGCTTTAGGAATTCGATGTATTGAACAGTTGCGTAGGAGAAGAACATTAATAAATTATCGCATGGTTTCATACGAAGAGTATCGTAACCCCAATGGGAAGGGCAAGGCATAAGAAGCATTTGAGAAGCATACTATGTATTGGGAGAAGTAAAATATGCATATAACGAGCCCAGCCACATAAGGCGAGGGACGGAATGGAGCTGCCAGAAACAAGGCGGCGGCGATATGGTGCACGATGCCTCGTCATTCAGGTGTGGTCTCTGTTTGATGCGCGCCTCCTGGTCTCTTTCCCCTGCCTGTATTTTTTACCGTATCTATCCCTCTTGGGACTCCTCTCCAAAAATACATAAGCGTACACGGAAGCCCAATCCTTCCGACTGAGGGTTGAGAAGACGCGTGGCTTGCTACTGTGGTTCCTGATTCGATGACCCTCAATGGTGGCCCAACTTTTGGGTGCAATAGTGGTGTGTAACCCAGGGACACCGAACCTTTCACCAGGAAAACTGGTAAAGTCTTGCCCACGGCGAAGCTTGTGGGGCTCCATCGCAATTAGCCTTGTCCCGCCTTTATTCCACAATACGCACGACCTGAGCAGAAGAATTGTCTCTCCCTTGTTCACGTAGTCATCCAACACATTGACCCTGTACACATTCGGGCCAGAGGTTGTTTGCTGCGGATATCCTGTCGGTAGAACAGTGGGGTGCAGACTGGCCGCAGTCGAAGGCTGAGGTACACGAGGGACTTGCGGTGCGGGGGTCCTCCCAGGAAGATTCACAAGAGACATATCCGATAGAGCCGTCGACAAAGTAGTAATGCTGCAGTTATCTGAATCGCTGCCGTAGTCCGAACCATCGTCTGAATCACTGTAGTCGTCGTCCGAATATGGTACTTCCTCGAATTGGGGCAGAGGTTGATGCAGAGAATACGGTGTCGGAACCCGACCAGCCACTGGCACAGGCGTAAGATGGTACGGTGTCGTGGATGAAGTCTGACCGGGACTAGAAAGCAGAGGGTTGTTTTGGTAAATACCATACCCAGCGGGAGAAGGAGATCCGATAGAAGGGTGATATGCAGTCTGTCCATAGGCTTGATGCGGCGTCGAGGGAGACCCACCGGAGGTATGGTGGCCTTGCTGAACGTAAGGGTTAGACGGAGACCTCCCGTAATCGCTGGGCTGAGGGGTCGGAGGGAGTGCCGTGACAGAAGATCGACCAGAGGATGAATGATGCTTCTGCCTCTTGCTGGCGTCACTAGAGCTGTAGGCAGACATTTCGCAGCAGTGTTCGAGGAAGACTGGGTCACTTGTAATAGACCGAGAGGAAAGTGAGTCTCCGTGAGTTTGAGACCGACAGTTCAGTTGTGTGGCTACGAGTCGCGGTGGGAGAGAGATGGGGACCCAGGGGCAACAAGCAGCCTATTTATACTGTGCTCGAGCAGACAGTGCTTTGATTTTCGAAGCTGCCACTCGTGCCACATTCACAGCGCCATCATTGGCTTGGACTTCGACGGTGACTCCACTCCCCCATTTTGTGACCTCTTCGAGTGGGACAAAGCACAAGCTATAGGC
>JANDKE010001752.1:0-12774 GCA_027627275.1 Coprinellus aureogranulatus | reverse complement strand
CCACTCTTCTCACCGCGCTCCTCTTGCCTTTGGCTGCCCTCGCTGCTCCCGCACCGGAGCTTGAGGCGCGTCAGCAGGTGAAGAAGCCTCAGCCATGTGTTCGACAGCTGAATCCCGAGCCGACCGTCGATGAGACGAAGTTGCGCCACGACGCTTTCGCACAGGCGTTCATCTACAAGAGGAACATTACGGCTGCGTTCGAGTTCATCTCCCAGGATTACATCGTACGTTTGTTTTCGTCTCACACCCGGATATCAGCACTAAGTAAGGCATGTTCAACAGAATCATAACCCTGCAGCTCAGAACGGCTTCGACTTTGCGTGGAACATTCTCAGTGGATTCTGGAACACTCAGCAGTTGACGCCCATCAGGGATACCTTCAAGTCTCCGTTCGGATGGGTGAACTATCGCTCGCAGTTCGGTACCGTTGTGGACAGGTATAGGTGGGAAGGTGGATGCATCGTAGAGCATGTGAGTATTTGTATCTTTTCGGAACCTGGGAAGCGGAACGTTGTGCTGACGACGCTCATAGTGGGACTCCGGGGAGCAGTACCCCACCAACTAAGTTGTCGGCTATGTGCGGGATTTCGTCGCTAAGATTTCTACTGGGATCGTGTTCGGGGTATCATGTGTAATATGGTTGGAAAATATACGGGAAGATTGTGTCGACTCCGAGTTCACGTGCCAACGGAACTCAGAGGTGCTCGCATGGGCGTCCGCCGATCGACGGAGCGGGCGGGCTGTGGGAGTGCAAGTGAAGAAATGTATTGAGGTCCGTACGTACGAGCGCGATGTGCATGTATGCTCGACTCCCCATTATCAAGTCCTGCATCGAAGGCGTGACTGACGCGTAGAACCGACACCGCGCAACGAGCATTGAGTGAGGTTTGAAACGAGACCATGATGGAAGTGAACGTGAACGTGTATTCAAAACAGGCGGAGAGATTATTCAGCAAACAGGAGATCGAATTGGTATTGTACAGCTTCAAGACATACATATGGGAATTTGAGACGATGAGGGAAGACGGCGTTGCTTCTGTGGAGATACCACCACAATGCTAAAGGAGAAAGAAAGGAATACGGTAGCATAGAGTATGAGATGTGATTTTGCGGAGGGAAGTGGTGGAGGTCATGTAAAAATAGAGGCAAGGATGCGACGTACGCACTCTAAGGTTGGTGGGTGCTGGTGAAATAGGGGTATTGACCACCACTAGATGAACCCTGTGTTGCGAAGCTTTGGGGGTTGTATCCAGCTCCGGAAGTGGCAGGGTATACACCGCTCGCAAAGCTCAGAGTCTGCGAGTGACCGCTTGTGGACGAGTTGGGCAACACACTTGACTGGGAGCTGTGGCTGCTGGATGAGGACCTACTGCTGAAGCTATATCCAGAGTAGGAACGGGGTACCCCTGTTACAAATCCTCGTCTTCTCTCTCACAGTTGCAACGGACACCTTCATCATTTCTCGCAACGACTTCCTTGTACCAACGAACACTGTTTATATTGTAACGCCTCGGACTATTCTGTATCGCTTCGTATTCCCACAGACACTGCCTTGCATAGCCTTGTATAGCCTTGTATCGCCCCGAACACAGCCTTGCATAGCTTGGAACAGCTTTGCAGTGTTCTCGTCGTCATAGTTTTACACTGCCTTGCACAGCCTCGGACTAGTATATAAACCTGGATGTTCAACGCTTGTACTCTAGCTTGTTATCGTAAATCTAACCCTGTTAACATCCAAACGCCCCAACTAAAGCCTCTAAGACAAAGACTCGTAGTGAATGTTAGATCTTGAGCCGAACACTGTCTATCACAACGACAAGTAGATAGCGAAGTTCGTAACAACCCCAGCATGAGGCTGCTGCTGGAGAAACCCGGGCTGAGCGCTGTTGAATGCACTAAGGTTCCGCAAATGGCTTCTAGTCCTGCTGCTGGAGCCACTCTGCACCGCGGATGGTGGTGGAATGTCTTGTTGGGGGTGAACAAATGGCTGTGCACCCTGCGGAGACGCATAAAGCGTGGAATGATAGGAAGAAGGTTCCCCATTTCGCAATGGTGTCTCCCCTGAAACTCTTTGTTAGATGCATTGCCCTTCAGCGATCATGTCGATTAGCATACCCAAATTTATCGCGGACGTGGAGAGACTGGGACCCCTGGCACTGGAGAAAACAGAAAGAAGTGTCAGAATTTGAGCCTTGTTCAACGTGTGAGGCCGCCAAAGGACGCACTGAGATCTAGGCTTATCTCGCTTTCGGCTAGTGGAAGAAGGGATGATGTTACTTTCGCGGTCTAAATCTGAGACAGCGCCGATTAACATACGGAGGAGCAGGAAGGCTATGAGGAACTTGCTCGACTTCCTCGGCGTAGCCCTCAAATCCTCGGAAACGATCAGGACTGGTCAAGGTTGGAGCAGAGGCGTTTCTAGGTAGAGAATGTCGGTCAAGGGCTACCCCAGTGGACGTACAGGTTAAGAGGCACTCACATGTTGCCTCGGTGCAATGCTTCCCTCAGGTCCTTGTTTGCTCGACGGAGTCTTATGATCGACTGCTGCACTGGTGCCTCTCGAGATACTCGAACCGAGTTCGACACACGCATCATTCTGAATCGGAGATCTTGGACAGCCTGCTCGAGGGTCCTAATTTTCGAGCTCGAATTGACAAAGCGACTGATCATCTCCATGGCGTCTTTAGAATGAAGCGATCTCGTGAGCCTTCTATGTTTAGCCTCCAGATCCTGCAAGGTCTGCGATACTCTGAGGACGTTTGGTCAGGTGTATGAACCGTCCAGCAGTGGAACACCAGATGGACGTACTCGTGGTATTCATTGTGTAACTGAGAATCGGCAGGTACGGTGAGCTCGGAATAGAGGACGGTGAGTTGATCCATGGCCGCCCTCAGGATATTGAGATCACCCGCGATGTTGGCGAGCTTTTCTTCTCCTGAAGGCATAGCGGGATAGAGACGGAGCTGGGATGATGAGGGTAGAGGTTGGATGTGCACAGATGTATAAATTCTTCCTGTTGCCGCCCCTTTATACCGACTAGGAGCTGGAACTTTTAGTGAAAAGGCAGCGCCATTGTTTTTTCGAAGCAGTTTCCGAGCCAGGCTACTCATTCACCTGCTGTTTCCTCGTTCCCTATGTCAGCGTCAAGGGTAGTACTGTGGGGTCTGTGGACCCACACAAGAAGCTACGAAGTATAAGCAGACGGTTCTTGTCAACTCTATGAAGTGGTCTTCCATGGGAGCGTTCCTTTTGTGAAATAATTTTTTGTGTGAAGCCTCTCCATTCCAATCCCGGACGAGTTGAAGACAGAGAGGTTGTTGTGAGCACCTTTGTGGTCGAACTCATTATATGAGCCTATGGATATCAAGCTTTTGCATAATCTGATCTTTCCGTCTGTCCGTCTTGAGTAGTGACTCGAGCGACAACCGTAGACGGTGATGAAAGCAGTCGAGAGCTAGATCAATCTGAGGCTCAGTGATATCAGCTACTGATGCCCACGAGGCCAACTGTTGACATTTGGGAGTCGGGGTCTGAATACAACTTGTTCTCGAACCACCACGTCGCGCTATGCAATATCCCATTGTCAAGGAAGAGAATAAAGCGGTGCTTGGCCCACTCAGAAAACTTCAGGAATCCTCCGCCGACTGGAGACTCCGGCCTCACGAGGAGGTTTGGGTGACCTTGAACCCGTTTCTCCTTAGTCGGGGTTATAAGCTCCGACCCCGATATCACCCTGAATGGGTTCCTTCCTGGACCAATGACCCTGACGACCTCGCTGCCTTCCTGAGTGAAGACGGTATACCCTCTGTGAGTAATGGAAATTCAAGACGTGAATGACGACTAAATCCGGGACGGTTTGTAGAGGAAGAACGTTGTGGATGCTATTAGAGAGGACGGCTTCAAGGTGATGCTAAAACGGGTCTCGTTAGCGACGGAAGAGCTTGAGATAGGGCTGTATATTTCCTCTCAGCCATGCTCAAGTGATCCCAGAAACCATTGCATACCTCTCCTGGACGTGATTATGATCCCTGCATGTGAGACGCATGCAATCATTGTGATGCCGTTGCTGTATGAGCACATTCATCTGCCATTCCGCCGCGTTGGAGAGCTCCTTGAATTGGGTTTACAGCTCAGCGAGGTACGCGATCTGACGGATTTGACCATTCGAGGCTTACGACGTGTGCTAGACCCTGGAATTCTTGCACGAACATGGAGTCGCGCATAGGTATGGCTCGTCTTCTGGTAGAAGCATTCGGGGCTCATATTGACTAGGGATTTTTGCCGTTACAACATCATGATAGACCCAACTCGCCTACTGCCGAAGGGATTTCACCCGTTCGGACGTCTCGTACCACCGGACGGGAGGCGCCATATGTACGAGCGCTTCAAGTGGAAAAGCCGGTGGTCTGTCAGGCCTAATCGATACTATGTGATAGATTTCGGGATGTCTGAAAGGTACGATACACGGGAAGGTGCATTGACTCTCGGAGTCCTCGGACAGGATCCATCCGTTCCGGAGATGTCTGACACTGTCCCGTACGACCCCTTTCCCATGGACGTGTACCAGCTGGGCAATATGCTCTCAGAAATCTACAAGGTCACTTTGCTCGTCGTCTCGGATAAGTTCGATACTGAAAATCTTCTTTAGGAATACTTTCCAAACCGAAGTATTGCAAAGATGAAACTGATAACCGACCGCATGATAAACACTGACCCCTCTCTGCGACCAACCGCCTCAGATGTGGCGAAAGAATTCAGTCGATTATCCCGGAAGACCGGGTACTTCTCAATGAGGGAAAGGATCTGGCCATCTGCCTTTCCGTACACGTTTGGAAAGAAGATGAGGGTGATCCTAGGATGTTCGGTATTGCCTCCATGATCAGGATTGGCTAGTACTTAGCCTTTCTTCGTGTTCTGACAGTAGTCGTAGTTTCCATGGAATTCCATTGAGGAAGCATCTCGTCTCCGGACAGCGTTTTACGCTCAATCCGTGTCGGACACAGAGATAGCCCCCTAGTACAGTCATCACTCAATCGGAGTCAAACGCTGCTAAACTACGGAGGGTACACAGAGCTGCCTAGAACGACCTTCAGCTTCTTTGAGAACGAATACGGATATTTGGATAGCCATATCCACTTCCTGCTGCCGAAGTACCCGAGCTCATGAGATAGTCGATCGAACTCCTCCGCTACTTCTTTTGCTGTGGGTCGCGAAAGCGGATCGATGTGAGTCATTCGCTTCGCCAACAGCTTCAACTTTTCAATGCCTTTGTTGGGAACATAGTCCTAAGTAATCTAATGAGATTTACTGTTCGAGTGAGAAGAACGAGATCTACCTTGATTATGCGTAGAAGCATGTTTCCAAACTGGTAGACGTCCGCTGGGAAAGGGTCATACGGGACGGTATCCGACATCTCGGGCACAGTGCGATCTTGTCCTACATCCCCGAGTACTAGTACCCCTTCCCTCTCATCGAACTTGAGAGAAAGCCCGAAGTCAATGACGTAGTAGCGATTGGGTCTAACCGACCATCTACTCCTCCATTTAAACCGCTCGGACTTCTCGTACCTTCCGTCAGGTGGCATTAGGGGTCCAAAAGGGTGGAATCCTTCCGGTAACAACCGGGTTGGGTCTATCATGACGTTGTAGTAGCAGAAGTCTCTGGAAAGTGTTGGGGTTCAACGGCAATTTAACCATGCGTTATACTGTCGTACCTGTGGGCGATTCGGTGGTCGTGTAGAAAGTCGAGGCACTGGCGTAGGTTTGTGTCAGTCCAAGAGTATACACATGGGAGCGTATTTACCTTGCTTAGCTGACTTCCCATCTCCAGGAGCTCGCCGACGCGACGAAAGGGGAGATGAACATGTTCATAGAGCAACGGCATCACGATGATTGCGTGTGTTTCGCATGCCGGCAAGAGTATCACGTCGAGGATAGGAACACAGCAGTTCCTGATATCGTCGGAACGTGGTGAAGAAAAAGTATATAGCACTATCTCCAGCTCTTGCCTGTCAAGACTGACCCGTTTTAGCATCACCTTGGAGCCGTCTCGGCGCGCGGCATCCACGACATTTTGGCGCTGCTCGAAACAGTCGCATGAGCAAATGTGACAGAATAAGTGTCAGTGGAAGAACTCACGCAAGGAATGCTATCCTCCCTGTAGAATGCATCCAACCCATCAGGGTCACTAACCCACGATGGGACCCATTCTGGGTGGTACCGGGGCCGGAGTTTGTAGCCTCTGCTGAGGAGAAATGGGTACAATGGGATCCACATCTCCTCATGAGGGAATAGCCTCCAGTCGTCGACAGGTTTCTCACCCGGAGCTGGGAGAGGATCATATACTGCCTTATTCTTGTTCTCTTCTTTCACGGAGGGGTACTCCATGGCGCGACGTGGTGGGTTGGGGAAAAGTTGTTTTAGAACCCCGACTCTCAATGTCAACAGTGAGCCTCGTGTCGATCAGAAGTTGATAGAGTTATGGCTTCGCATCACCGTCTCTTGAACAGGACCGGCTTCCATTTGTGTCTCTCGACGCAAACACAAGCAAGGAGCACCTTCTGGCCCAGAGATAAAAAAAATGTTTGACAGGCAATGGACGGGGTCACGAAGGATAAACTCCTCGGGCCTTGTAGAACCAGAAAACGACGGTGAGATGAGCCGGCGCCATTACCCGAGCCCCAACTATCCATTGAGGCACAGGGCGAGGCCTCAGTGAGTAGAGCTCAAATTCATCGATGCGTTGTAAGTATGTAGCGATTCCGATATGGATGTCTCCTACGTACATACTTATAGATTTCCATGACCAATTGAGTACGGTTCGATGTTACACCTTTCATCATACGGTTGGGGATCCCCACCCATTCGATAGTGCTGTCAGTATAGCCCATTTATGTATATCTGTTGTTCCTCGATCTACAAAATCCCAAATTGAGAATGTTCCCAGAAGTGTGGCCTTTACAGCGTCATTGGCTCGGGAACTCCCCTCTGAAATCGCGCTACTGCAGGCGCGCCATCGGCTTCCGTTGGACCCACAACTAGTCTCCCCCAGTGAGTCATGAAGACATGGGACGTTTTCCCCTAGTAGTTCACACCGCTCCCAATAGGGTGCCTTGAATCGGAAGCATCACTTCTTAGCGCGTCTGCGACAAACTCAAATTCTTGGGTTCTTCGCTTCGAATGCCGAGTAACAAAATTATTGTTGATATGGCCCCTACCCTGTGCCAGTCGAGGCCCACAATGAAGCTGGTAACCAGCCCGAATATACCAGTTGCATCCGAGGATTTTGCGACAGCCGACATGGGTCCACGGGTCATGCATACGGAGTCGGACGGGGAGATTCGAAAAAGAATGGCTGCCCACAGCAAAACACACGTTGAGCACTGCCGTGGGGCGAAATAAAGGAAGAACCATTCGCTGGCTCTACGGGGATTCACAATCATAATCAGACTTCAACGCGTAATAAATGAACACATCCTCTCAGACGCATCGCAAGGTATGTAAACCGGACCGCGAGTATTGGAAGCGGGTTCGAACAGGCGGTGTGGATGAGTCATGTCTCCACCCAATTCACAGCCTCCTGAAGAGGGGATCTCCACCACGTTACACATCTACCTGCAGGCGCAGCTCGACGTCTCTGGAACCGAAAATGGCCAGGACTTTGTGCATGTAATCCTCGATGACAACAAGGGTTACACACGCAAAGACCCTGCATGTCGGGGAACCAGCGACGCGAGGTCGGGAGATCTACAGTTCCAAAAAACTTAGCACGAAGCAGCCCATTGACTAGCCTGAAACTTCGCGCAGCGGAACGCACCAGTGAGGGATCGGTGAGTATGTTACCACCATGCATATCGCTGACGACGTACTCTAAATCTAGACCTGTCGCTCTCGGAAAAGCAGCGAGGATATATAAATCATCGTCGTCCTCCGCATCAATGTCCTGTCGGATGAAGTGTTAATCTTAGAGGATTCGACAACAGTATTGACCTCTCAAAGCCGCTGTCCATAACCGCACGACGCACGAACGCCTGCAAAATATTTCCTTCGTACCAGCGACACTCCGCTGGAGCTAGTTGTCGACAGGAAGCGCCTCTCACGACGTTGATGACGACTCATGAACGCGATGAGCAGAGCTTCCTTTCATCCACCCGCAGCGGTTTGAAGTGTACAAGGTGATCGATGCACAATGAGTTCCCAGGTGGAGATCCAAGAAATAGAAGTCTGTACGACATTCCTGATAACACGATTAGCGGAAACACACCTGGGACATGGCATGAGGCAAACAGAGAGTTCGTGTACGCGATCTGAATGGTGGCCCGACGACGAGGGTGAGTACTCGAGAATTTAGTGGAAAGTGACAAGTAGAGGAGCTTACTTCTAAACGCCCAGCGACTCTCATCTCGGTGTAACCATTCCCATCATCCTCTACCTGGTTTCAAGAAGGCGACTAAGCATGCCTGTGACGGAGAGTAGGGCGAAAGGCGTACCTAGGATTACGCTCGAGGATATGAGGTGTTGGCCGAGGCAATCATCGCATGGAGCGCAAGGGGAGTCACAAAGAGGCTTCGTCAATCTGGAGATCGTCCTGAGCTGCTGGAGGAGCTCTCGGGTATATATACCCAGAGGGCTGACGGTTTGGTCCAATACAGAAGGTGGCGGTCAAGAGGAGGCTGGCGGTCAAGAGGGGGCTGGCAGGACGAGGCTGACAGAAGAAGCGAAGGATGGGTAGCCTAAACACAGGCAGGCATAGGCGTACGCCCTGAAGTGTTCGCAGTTAGAAGAGGCAAGAAACGTCAGATTCGGGTGACTATACGAGAAGTAGTCATGGATGTACCGCACAGGGTGGCGCAGAATACCGCCGTCGACTGGCAAAACGGGAGCTTTGCCCACGTAGCGCATGACATACTCATGAACTTCATGAGCAGAGCTCGCCGACGACCATGTCTACGGCGGTATAGAGCGTGCATTACCCTCTCCAACTCCCGATTCTTCAAAACAGAGTCTAGAGGGTGATCTATTCGTTAATGCGATATCAGTAAGAGACCCATTCCGGGATCGAGTGAAAACAGACCTACCTGAGAGCCTGCATGATGAATACTCGATCCTTAGCCTCGACACACATCGAGCACCGCTGGTTTACGGAATCCATGCAAGCTTTGCACATGGAGGGCATGATAACCTCATGAACTTCACGAGCAGAGTTCGCATGATTGCGAGAACCAGCGGTGTATTCGCAGGCACTAGGGCTGATTTTGAAGCTGATTTCGAAGAGTGCTCCGAGGCGCATCGAGCCATCATAGGGAGTAGTGAGCGAGAGAGGCATAGCAGCTAGCAGTTGTTCGAATACCTAAATTCGAAGAACCTGAACACTCGCCTCGAAACGGGTAGAGAACCGCGGATTCAAACAGTATCAAGAGACCTCGGACGTGGAGTACGCGAGTCACTCGTGAACTGCATGAGAAAGGCTCTCAGAACGCGAGATCCAGCGATGCATCTCCTAGCCCTAGGCGTGCGGAGTGCGTTTGCGCGTGAGTTGCCCTAAGGAGAGAGGTATAGAGGCTGTCAGTTCAAACGCCATCCACCATGAACGTGATGAGGGGCAATCACCTGGAAGGGGGTGAGCCAGTAACCTCAGGACGAGTTGGGTACCAGGAGGGATTGCACGATCCCTGTGCGTTGTGCAACTGTAACGGTTCCAAACAGCAAGGCTCGCAGCGGAAACATCAGCATCAAGTATCAGCGCGTTCCACTCGAGATCGCCTTACACACTCACCCGTCTCAAGTACGAATGAATGTCCATTCACCGTCATTGACACACCAGTTGAAAGGAGCTTTGCCCACGCAGTGCATGATGTACTCATGAACTTCATGAGCAGAGCTCACCCATTGGCATGTTGACGGCGGTCCTTGGGGCGCAGAAGCGCGGAAAGAGATCGACAAGGTGTACGAAACGTTCGATCCAACCCATATCGTCAAGAAGCTCGGGTTTCTAGCCCTCAGCTTGACTTTGCGCGAGAGCCTGAGGAGGAAGGGCCGGAACGTGGGTAAGACGTCAGTCGATATTCATTACTGCAAGGTGAGTCTGAGCGCACCTAGTGTGGGTGTACGACGGTCATGATGCTGAATGAAAAGAGCCTTCAGGCTTCGGCGCACCAGTTCATCGTCGCCACGTACCCTGGCCTAAGATGAATTAACGGATCCGGGATAAGTCAACCGTACACGGACAGGCCGAGCGAGCTATGATACCGCTGATCCTCCACGAGTAGACTACCTTTGCACACGAACCTCTTGATACGAAAAATCAAGAACTTCATGAGCAAAGACTTATCCCCTTGGACGACCAGGTATCGAAAGTATGCATGCGAAGCCTCGGAGGGGGAAAGCTCAAATAAGTAGGCGCGGGTGACGGGGTGACTCCAAGTACCCCAAGTAGGCCGTGTACGAGAAACGCCTGGAAAGAGCAGGAAGAGAGTGCGCTGGGAACGAAGATATGTATGACTCCCAGACCAGAGACAAGGATCCGATTCGAACAGGAGTGAACGAGAGCCAGGACCGCCTATCCTAGTTGTCCCAGCGATACCCCGGCGCCCATCGTAGTTATCCCAGCGATATCCCAGAGGGAGGAAGGATGGGGGCAGTCCCTAGCATACCCCAGAGGGAGGGAGGAGTAGGCAGTCCCTAGCATATCCCAGAGGGGCGATGGTGGCTTGTCTCAATCTCCCTGTCGCCCCGATGTTGTTGGCAGTTCTGTCGAAGAACCGGGTTGTATGGGGGGCCGTCTCAATGTCGAGTTGTATGGGGGCCGCCTCAGTGTCGCGTTGTATGGGGGGCTGTCTCAGTGTCGAGTTGTATGGGTGGCTGTCTCAGTATCGAGTTGTACCAAGAAGAACCGGTATTCGAAAAAGCGCGGAGGTTGGAGGGCAGTGAAGCGGAAGATCGGTTTAAGGAAGGGTGTGTATCGTAGTCCGTGGCTTGTTCTCAGGTGTGTATCCTAGTCCGTGGCTTGTTCTCAGGACGGTTCACTTTGACAAAGGCGAGACGAAGCCATGATGCCAGCGAGAGAAGCCGGCAGTGGTGTACGACGAGGATGCGGAGCGCGTAAAGAGCGTGGAACGAAAGGCCCTAGGAAGCTCCGCGGAGAGAGTCGACGAGTCGGACAGTGGACGTTGGACGCCAGGGGTGGATGGAGGGATGTACGGCGTGGATCGTATGGGGACGATAGGCGGCAGGGGATGAGGAAAGATCGGTCAGTACTGTCCGCGTCAAGGGATTGGGAGTGGAGGCACGCACCGCTGTCCTTTGATCCGAAACTTCTAACCTAGTCCGAAACTTCCAACCCCCTAATCTACGAAGAAACCACACTGCGCGGAGTATTACGCCTACAACCCTATCGCGCACCCTTGTTAGTCGGGTAGGAGGCGAGCGAAGGCACCATTGTGGTGGCTGGACGAGGCAGATCTTCCAAGGTTCTGAAAGAGAGGAATATGGGTAAACGCGATTCCGCTATCGAACCGACCCACCGAGGGCGGTTGACAGGCTATCCAAGGACCCAAGCGGCCATCCAAGACCCCAAGCGGAGACCAAGGCGTCCAGCGTTTGAGAATGCGAAAAAATGAGATTTTGGATTGGGTTGGGGTCTGGTATCACAAAGGACGATGAAATCGACGTTAGAGCGCTTCCGCAGCCGAGATATACAATACTATCCTCTAGTCAGCGCCCATACACATTGAATAGGAACGACTCCCCGCTGCGGAGGGAATGGAGGAGAAGGATCAAGGAGCAGCGGAAGGGGAAGGATCCGGGGGAAGGACGAAAACGACGACGACGATAGGGACAAAGACGGGGGAAACACACAATGAAACAGGGAGGAATAACGCAACGAAAAGAAACAAGAGGGAACCACGCACCATTATTCCCCCTAATAAACGCATCCCCGTACCGATTAACAATCGCACCGTTTACGTGCTCCTCCGTCTGCTCCATCGCGATGTTCATGTATCCGTCGAGGCATGATAGGATGCCTAAGGGGTGGGAGTCTGATCAGACTTGCGTTCACTATTCATGCAAAGAGCAAGAGAAGGAGCAGAGGGGCGGGGGTGGAAGAGGGATGGAAGAGAGGAAGGGGGAGGAGGGGAGGGGTGAAAGGTACAAGGATGGAAAGGGGCGGGGGAGACAAACGGAATGGACAAACAACACCAAAACTTGCACCGTTCAGCGTTACACAGGGTGCCCAAGGCGAAAGGGATCATTGATGCAATCACGCGCGGCGCAACCAAACAACACCAAAACTTGCACTGATGAGCGTTACAAAAACGCCAGGACAAAGGACGAGTCCTTAAAACGGACTCGTAACTTGACGAAGCCGGGGCGCTCGTACGCTTTGACGTAGGCTTCATAGGCGGCGTGAAGGGTGGGTTTCTTGTTGAAAGCAACGCCGTTGACGCCTACGACGTAGGGAGCGACCATGTCCCTACGTAAACGGTTAGGGGTACAGCCGAATGGAACGTCGGGTATGACTTACCATCGCCGAAACATCCGACACGCTTTCCGCGGGTAACGGTATAGAAGGGCGGCCCATCTACACGATGTGAGATGGAAAGAAAAGAGTCAAATAATTGTCACGTACCAGCCTCAACACAAAAAACGGCATTTTCAGGCGTCGGGACGGGGTACATTTCTCCAAGGGAATGAAAGCCAGGAATGACGTCGCTCGGGGGAGGAATTTGGACGCCAGGAACGACAGACCCGCCAACCAGGGAAGAGGGTACGGGGA
>JANDKE010001751.1:0-12788 GCA_027627275.1 Coprinellus aureogranulatus | reverse complement strand
CTATACCATTCTCAGTATCTGAGAATGGTCCACTGATACCGACTAGGAGGGCAGGGAAAACATGAGGAAGAGTGCACTAGGGATTTCTCAGTCCATTGGAGGAATCGTGATAGATATTGAAGTGGTAGATTCCCGCGGATCAACAGGGTGCGTGTCTACCCCGCTTCCCTCTCAGCCTCTTCGCCCGCTCCCAAATCCCTTGATGCACTGGAGCCATGTCTGACCTCCTACTCTACAGACGCCCACCGTCTGAGGTCCTTCAACCTTCGCCATATCTACCAGACGACATCGAGCACCAGCCGACCAATGGATTGCACTGCCAGCCTACAAACCTTCCTTCTTTCCCCGGGCTTTCAGCCCGTCTGCCGTTCCTCTCCTGGGCCGTATTCGACCAAGCGCCCCACGCCCTCGCTCGCTCTACCCTTCTCATCACCGCCTTTGGAGCTAGCTGTTCTCAATGTCTGAGAGCTGTCCCTCCTCAAGATCGGTGAAAGGGAATTGAACCATCGAGGGCTGCCGCGCTGGGTGTACCTATAAAGCTTCGGGTCTCAGGTGGAGTGGTTGCGATCTCCCGGGGGGAGGGTCAGGACCTCAGGTGGAATGAGAGCACGTCACGGCGTAAACGACTGCGTAGTAGGTATGTCCATGCATATTTGTTTTCGTCTCCGCTGTACTTACCTCCCTCACTACCCCTCATTTACTGTCTTCCCTTGGTCCTCAATTTCTCACAGGAACACCGTGACACTTCGAAATATACAATCTCTGGAACGCCGATCAGCCAATACCGACATCCACCAACGAAAGAATCAGACCCTCGGACCTCGTATGGCTGTATGGCTGTATTGCTGCACTCCTGCTCCTCGATCTCGGACTACCACCGTTCTAGAACCCACGCCTGCACCTCTCATTCCTCTCACTCTCAAACTCGCACTGCGGTGTTCGAGACGTTCTCTGTATCTGAGGACGGTCCGTTGAATCTGGCGTCACCAGGGTTAAGGTTGTTGAGGTCATGAGAGGATGAAGGTGGTTGTAGGCACGACGCGGTGGACAGTTGCTGGGTCGCTTTATCTTCGGCCTTCGCTTGTTTCTTGCACATCTACCTAGGCGCTTCAGTTGGGTTCTATGGGCGACGAACCCCTACCGTGTGTCCTCCTACCGCCGAACACCTTGACGGTCGATCTTTCCAGATGAGCGATACCCAGTCCTCACAACCTTGCATCTCCCTTTCGTCGGTACCTTCGAAGGCGGCCTCAGTATTCGAGGACGTAACCTTGGTATTGACTCTGGGAAGTCTACGTTCCGAGGACTGGTACGTTAGTCTCATCGAGATTCCTGTCTCGAGCCGTAGTCAACTTCACCTACCGCTTGACTCTAGTGCAAGAGGGTAGAACGTAGGTGATGCACGAATGATGGGCGGGTGTTTTCGGAACGATATACGTACTTCGTACGTCTAACTCGGTTTCTATCTTTTCGTACAATGCTGACTGCACCAGTCAATGTGATTTCCTCCGACTTCTTCAGGAATAGTCTCCAGAACACCGCAAACGGCACGGGGGTTGGTTCTCATCGTCCGCTGGTTCCTCTCCGTCGCCCTCCTCTTTGCCGTTTTCCAAGGCTCTATCTCACTCGAGAACGGCGCCTCTAATGCGGCTCAGGTAGGCCAACTGTGAGAGGACTACGAACGATCGAGGTGTGGATTTCAGTTTCGGCTAGGACGTTTGTTTGGACCACGTCTCCGAGGATTGTCCCGATTCACGCGTTTAAGTTCCAGACCCTATTGTTCCTCCCGCTAGGCTCATCGGATGTGCTCGGGACACCTGTTGCTCAGAGCCCATCATCCACATGCGCTCTGTCGCCGCTTCCGTTCCGCCTTCCTCGTCGTGATCTTCGTCATCGTTCTCAATATTTGAGGACGGTTTGTCGATACCGACCATGGGGTTCTCGGAAGTGGTGGCTGGTACGCTGGGTGTATCCCCGAGTCTCAAGGCGATGGAAACGATCAACGCCGTGGAAGAGAAAAGAGATCAGAGCGCTATGGCGAACGGGAGTGGGGTGTAAGGCGGAACAGTCGACGTGGTACGTCCACACCTAGCTTCATGTTCGCCATCACCCTTCCATTGAACGGCGAATTCTCTTCATAGTGATCCGGTAAACTCCATCCTGGAAACTCATCACCTGCTCATAACCGAAACCCATTACCCCATCGTCATTGGCCCCAAGTTCCTCTCGATTAACTCCGTTCCCGCTGCCGCTTTGTATGCAATTGCTCTCATTGTATGGGTGCACTCAGGCAAGTTTGGCTTGAGATCAGGTGCAGATCGAGAGGGAGCATATAGGTCGGTTCTGCTGACGGTTTCATGTGGCTCAGTAACTCTGTCTTCGTCCCTGTTCGGAGGTCTGGCCTTCCAGACCCCCTCTTGAACGATTACTGGTCTGGTTTTGCTGGTCAACTCTACGGGATGACCCCCCCTGGTCTCTCGTCGTCGATCCTCTTTGGGACAAATCTAGCTGAGCTATCCTAGTCCTCGTCAGCTACACTACCCTCATCGTCGTCACTTTCATTGTTCTCTGCCTTCAGATAAACACTGTTGATGTCGACTGAAGGCGACTGTGTTGAAAGAGGACTGGTACCAAGCACGCTGTGATTCAGTCTCGAATGGTAGTGGCAGGTGCCGTTCAAGGACTCAATCCTTTTGTTTCGGTCATGCTCATCCCCTTTATCTGTCCTACTCGCAATCCTGAGACGCGAAGACCTGTCTGCACGTCTTTGGAGATGCATCAGCGAGAGAAAGCGACCATCAACAGGCATCAGAATGTCATGAAAAGCATGAAGTGCGGTAATATGTTACATGGGATGACAGGGGCAGTATATAGTACAGTGGATGATGAACGAAAAGACGGAAGACCAGAACGCGCCCAGGTCAGCGGGAAAAGGGTACGCAAAGAAACCTTATCAGCGGACAACGCTAACCAACGACGCGGTTGCAGCCTTCGTCCCTCCGTTTTCCTCACTACCGTCCTTCTTTCCGCTCGCCGTTCCCTTCAGTTCTTTGCTATGCTGATGTCCAGTTTCCGGAGGGTCGACTTTGACCACGGGATCCTTCTCCTTGTCCTCCTGCGGATCCAATGCGTCCAGATCAATCAGCGTGTCGAAAAGGTAAGCCTTGACTCCAGGATTCAACTTCTCCCCGTTCAGATCTTTCTTCAGGTTCCAGTAGTAGTTATCACGCTTCTTGATCATGCTATCCTTCACATCGGGAATCTTGTGGAAGAGTCCGAATGGGCTATACGGCTTTGAACCTGTTTGACGGTGGAATCATTAGACCTTTCACGGGAAACGCAAGTGCGGATCGAGGTGGACGCACGAATGACGGAGCGCATGAGCGATGTACCGAAGAAGATGACGAGGAACGTGCTGAAGGTCGTCGCCAAACCACCGACGCTCGCCAAACCTGCGAGTACGGTCTTGTCTCGGTAGTCTTGGACGATGTTGAAGTCTTGCGTGAAGTCGTCGGGAGCGAACCGTAACGTGGAGAACAGAGGATCTACGTCGGTTGTCCTTATACTGGGTAACAACTGCCTGATAGACGTAACCAAGAAGGTCTCCGTCCTCTGCGATACGTTGCCCACCTAAGTTTAACCTTACGCGTCTGCATAAAGAAGCCAGCTCACCTCGAACCCAAGGGTACCCAGCTCCGCCGGCTTCAGCTGTTGACGGTACTGCACATCGGTTACGGCCACGAGATTGCTTCCTCGAAATAGGATGATGGGGTGAGTGTTCGCGAAGACGTTGTCAGCGTAATTCTGCTTGGGCTCGGGTAATCCAAGGTATACCGAAACCGCGTCCCAGTTCCAGTGACTGGTTGGTGCCAAGTCAACCAGCCCAGTGAAGTTCACCTGCAAAATGATGTCGGCGGAACTCGTCCTGGGATCACACCTGACTTCGACGATCTCCCTAGGTTTGTTCGCGCTCTTCAAGGCTTTGACCTCCACGCTTGATACGGTACANGGCTGGGCGTCTCCCAATAACTGGACGGAGACTGCGTCNAGTAGTGTTCCTGTCGAGGCACCATGTTGCCATTTATTGTATACCTATAAAATGGTGAGTGGTCTTTNGTTGGACAGTACNGGAGATGAACGGTGACGTACCACAAGNATATTCCAAGTCCCATCATTCAGCCATGAAAGGGTCTGGGGAAGCGACTTCGCCCTGTATTGTCGATAAGGGGTGATTCCAAGTTCGGAGATCGGCGCTACAATCGCGTAGTACATGCCAAACGCGAACAGAGTACACACCGCAATGGCGGCGATGACACCCCGAATGACTGCGAGCCACTTCGATTCTCCCCTNCACTTGCGTCAGTTTGTTTCNGGGTAAAANTGTTGTTGAGGACACACGGTACGCTTTCGGAGAATAATGTCTGACCCAGCAGAGATCGCGCCGCATACTTGTACCAAGGCGTAACCTCCTCCTCGAGCTTTCCATAGCTATCCACCCTTTCGTACATCCGACTGCCTCTTGGATACTTCAGTGCNATTCCCTTCATAACGAACAGCGCCAAGAGACTGAGGAATGAGAGCCAACCTCCGACGAACGCAACCAAGAAGAACCTGGTTTGGTATCTGAGACCAGACCCAGCAAACCGATCCTTGATCTGGCCAACTTTCCATGCGAAGAAGGCATTTCCTGCAAGGAATGCTGGAAAACACACAATGTTAGTAGTGAACCAAGTTGAGAAATGGATANTCTGACCGCTAAGCTCAACGCCCGTCAACGTGATATCGATCCATTTGATCAGCCTAGAGAGCGGTGGGCCAAACGCCCTGGAAATTGCGTGTTAGTCTCCTCTGTCATTTCCCGAGAGATTGAAGGGCACTTACGTTCCGATATGATGGACCGCGGTGAAAAGGGTCAGAACGAGAGCAAGGATGTAGGATGGCTCCTTGGGTGCTTTCGCAAGCTCGTACACGGCGAAGCCGAACATTATGAGCGACATCGCGACGACCAATCTGAAAAAGGCCATCCGAAGAGATGGGGCGGGAATGAATTTGGGAGCTGGTGCTTGTTGACCGGCGAGAGCTTCAACATCTGGATCGTCGTTGTTTGGTATCTGTTGTTGATGCGCCATGGTGGAAGAGGGTCGATGGGGGAAAGCAGAAGGAACGTGTCACCTCCGGTCTAACGTTCAGGTTTTATGATTCAGCCTCTCGGGTCACACTTCCTGCCCCACCTCCGAAGTAGCTTCATTAAGCAGTCTTCCGGAATGCTTGGCTACAAATGCCGTCCGCCAACCACTCTTCACATGCNGGCTGGCAGAGGCGAGACGTTGCCCTCTCTTGTGCGCTTCCTGTTCGGCGTGTCGTGCGTTTCGCTTTGCTGCCCCTCGTGGAATTTTTGTGNAACGACGCGCCGTTTCCCTGGATATTATCGAAGTGCTTTTGGAGGAATATTCTACTCATTTGGAATCTCAGTGCATAGGGCGCTAAACCTTCGAGAAATACCCACTCATGTTCCGATTGCGACGCTCTGTGCCCAGNGTTGTACAATATAANTCTTATCGGTTGCCCATACGTGCATATTGTGCGTGCCGCAGAGAACGCGAAATGAATTAATTNCACAACCTCACGATNANNGCGAAATGGGGATAGGCTGGNCGCGGAAGGGTCGTGTAAGTCTAGACCATNATNAATGGCGACCCTCNGGTTCGATCTGGGTGGTCGGCTCGCCTGCAACGGTTTGCCCTACGTCTCGCCATGCTGTCGAGAAGANCTGAATAGGTTTGACTATACATTGGATTTGTACTACTCCTCTCCGCTNTCTCCCGTCNCAATGTCNTTGCATAGGCAGGGTTTCCCAATGCACTGTGCAACGTGTCATAGAATAAGCGCCCACGTACATNAGTCTACACCAATTCAACTTGAGGGGTACTGTGGCCGCAGTGGTGCGTCGGATTNCAANAGGTGAAACNCGTTTGAAAGACTCATGGGGAAGAACACGTTCTTTTATCGATGTTNNCGCAAGAGGTTGCGGNGCTGCGTAGCTGGCTCCTTCCTTCTGAGTGACAAAGAGAGTACCNTGGAATGAGATACTATCTACCGTTGGATACCAGCACAGTGGGCTACTCAGTCACTATTCAGTCACGAGCGAGCCCAACTTGCTCTGAAAACATGNTTCAGTCATCGTGAGATTGGTTGGGACGTCCTGGTCTTCATTATCAGTGAATGGAGCCCTCGCCCAAGAAGGAAGAACATTCCGCTTTCCGCGTTGAACTCACTGATTTTCATGGTATGGTGAGCTGAAAGACGTCCCGGTTCTGGGGGGCGATTGTACCTGACCACGGGGGCATACCTTNCGANAGAGTAAAGTCGCCTTGCGATTAATTGGGAAGCTTTAATCGCTTATCAGGCGCCCAGGGGTGTTAATTTAACCAAACTTGCCAGAGCGCTTCCATCGTACCAACAAGGCTAAAATCGATGGATGAAGAGGGATAATTTGGCATGCATCATTGTCACCNTGGCCNCAGGGGACGAGNATAGACGCTCCNATATCCCGACCTGCCTTCGCTTCCATGAGAACTTCCGGACCAAGACTTANTCCGCNCTCGATTGGCTACGTACTGCCTTGAANCGCATATCAGAGATACAGTAGATACAACCCTCGGGTGTCTAGGAAAGTGGAGCGTGATAGCCAAGAAGAACGTTAACTGGCACCGTCCTTCAGAATAGGCCAGCAGTGTTTCCTGACATGAGCCTGATCGCTGGGTACATGCCTNAATAGAACCGGCCACTTNATGGAGGTGAGCCTAATCGCATCACTATTAGAACGTGTTGAGGGTGCCAAGGCTTAGAAGNCGCNATCGAGGGGCATTAAAGGACTGGCCGCAGAATTGATTNGAACGGATAACACTCCTTCTCGACTGCCCCAGCCATGTCACAGTCTGGCACTAGTTCCAATCGACTCAGCAGNGCAGGATCTATACAAAGGACTGTACTGTCACCTCCTCCGCGTCGATTCCTTCTCAGGATTGTTATTGCTCTCTCCGTCATGTCGACAGCATTNGCTCTTGNGGCTCTTGTGAATAATATNCNGGATATNTCTTCAATAATCGGACTTGTTCTCACCTCTTTCACAACTATCCATCATCTTTTGACGTGAGTTTCTACAACCCTATCGGCTTGCTCAAAGCTCAGGATCTATGCACCTAGGACTGTGGGACCATTCGCGCCAGTGATCGCGTGGCTTGATATAGTNTTGACAGCCCTTGAGGCCTCGGGTGAGGTTTCNGNNTTCCTGAGCTCAANATAAAANACNNTAATCGGGGACGTGNTAAAATAGCTTTCTTCCTCGCCAACTCGTATCTCGCGTGGCANGTTGGTGGGCTCAGAGAC
The DNA here is from genome assembly GCA_027627275.1 of Coprinellus aureogranulatus. Taxonomy (NCBI): domain Eukaryota; kingdom Fungi; phylum Basidiomycota; class Agaricomycetes; order Agaricales; family Psathyrellaceae; genus Coprinellus; species Coprinellus aureogranulatus. Next base: position 5,399 of record JANDKE010001751.1, on the reverse strand, counting down.
AGGTCATTCGGAACCGTCGGGTTAAGGTTCCAGACCAAGGTCTGCCTACTCGCTTTCTTCGGCGCCTGGATCCTTTCCGGGAGCCTTGTTGCGCTTCTTTTTCTCAAAATTCTGGATATNGTCTGCCGACGTCGGGATATCTACAAGCATGGAGAGGCGGACACGGACAGTGTCAATGGTCGTAAACAAGGACTTCCTTGGTGGAAGCACGCGGCTTATTCCCTCTTTGGGTCAACGCAAAGGGTACCGTACGTCATTCCTTTCCTNCATGGTGTGCTGTGAGCTAAAATTGAAGAAGGGGAGAGTCGAATTGGATTGCCCTACTACGAGGAGTGTTNGTCGCGACCTCAGTTTGCACTCTNCTGGCTTTCGGTATCTACCACGTGATAGCAGCCCCCATATCCGAGATGGGGATGACNCCTTTCCGNCAATACAAAGCCGTCTCATTACCTCAAGACCTCGTCTCNCTTAACACNGGAAACTGGAGTATTATCGTGGTCAGTCGCNCGANTTGTCTANNATTACTCAACTTACAAAGGTCGTCCTAGGTCTGGAAGTCACATGGCATTGACATGCCCNCNAGTGTCCAAACGCGCTTNTCTAGCGCCGTAGCAGCAGAGATCCAAACGGACTCTTNGGTTGCGTGTGGAGTNTCTAACACTTCCATCAAGGCACTGGCTNNGGACANGTCAAACATNCAAACCGCTTTAGTAACGTGTCCTCAGTCGATGTTNCCAGACATTACGCTCACNGTGAACTACACTGGGCTGGTGGATGATNCTGTGCGATGGACCCGAAACGTCCTTTCCGTCTATATCGGCCTGGCAGAAAGCNTAGATAACATNTTCGCTAACACGGCACCGATATTTCTNCCCCCTAANACTCACTTGTTGACTTTCCTGGACNTGCAAATCCGACAGCAACTGAAACAGGTGGCACTGGCGACACTTGGTTTCGAGGTGAGCAAATCTACACATGGGTCAGCACTGAAANGCTAATGCTGGNGNCTTCGCTCCAGAGAACGGAGACATTCTTAGTCACCTCAATCAAGCAAATCCTGCAGGATACCAGTGTGGCCGCGGGCAGTGATCCCATGGTCTCCACTTTGAAATTCGCCGCAGATGACTTCACAAGAGACTTCGTCGTCATCGAAGACTATCGCAGCAAGTCAGTTCTAGCTGGTCTCGCCACCGTTGGCGGATTGGGATCTTTTCTGAGTACACTTCTCCTGATTCTCTTGGGTACATCTCTCATGAGCGCTGTCATTCGTGAGCACCGCTTTCGAAACTCTTTTCGACATCATTTTACTAACAAAGCGCTACAGATTCCAAGCCGTGCAGCCCATTTGGATTCATCCACAGCCTCCCTCCAGTTCGAGAGAAGATGGTAGAGAAATGTGATAGCCTCTACCCAGGGCTACGAGCTGATCTCGAGAGCGAGCAGGATAAAAGAGGCGTCATTGCCTATCTTTTAAATACGCTCATTGATTTGGAGGTGCTCGGACACGACATCTCAAATGGCTCGGAAGCTGGGGAAGAGGTGGAAGAGGGAGCTAGCCTCCTAACGAGGGCCTCGTGAGTCATCGAAGCATCAATGGGAGGTTCAAGATGGTGGATTACTCGATTCATCAACGGGTGCATCGTCATTTCATACCTGTGTATGCAAGAAAGAAATCAAGCACCAGATCCACGAGTTTGAATGTCAGGCGCAGATGAGCGCTCGTATTGGAGCGACCAAGATGGTAGGTCACTACCAACGGCACGGTTTATATCTGTCTCGCAACGTGTTTCCCGTAAGTAACCTAAGAAGAACTAGATAGGAAAAGCATGGCCAAGACACGGGTGGACTCACCTTTCCCGTTCAGACCGTGCGGCACCACCATGGGGTCAATACCGGAAGGCTGAAGCTAGTCTAGTAGTAGTCCCGCACGCCCAGAAAAATGAACGTGCGACACCCCAAAGGCAACTTTCGTTGTCGAAGCGTCCGTTCATATTCAGAATTGCCATTGGCTTATGAGTTGTCGTAGAGACCCTTGACATTGCCATTATTGCGTGAGATCATGAATCAATAGGTGGAATTCTGCATTTCAACGTTCTTCCTGGCTGGAGTACAGCCTGTCCGCCACTCGCCACGAGAGTCTTTGCATTGGTCCCTCAAATGAGGCATCGACCAGTGGTCAATCGCTGGCTCCCTGAGGGAGAGACTACCGCAGTCTACCCCTGTCCAGTGCCGGCCCGGTCATCTCGGTGAGCGTGGGAGACCAAGGTGAAAGATTCGGAGTCGAAACGACGTCACTTTCCTTTGTTTCTATCCTCCATGTCAGACTCGATTCGGTCTTCTAGAGAGAGTTCATTCGTCCAAACATGACTCTCTGGTCAGCTAGCGATCCACGTCACCGAAGCAGGTCGACCCTCCTTTGCTCTTTCTCCTTGCTGCTCTAGCTGTGTCACGACGCTCTTCGATATCTCCAACTTTGGCCTCCCCGCCGCCTTTGACGCTGTTTTCGGCGTCCGGGGACGTTTCTTCGCTGTCGGTTTGGCCCTAATTTGTGGGGGTGGGAATAGATCACGCTTGCAGTTTCCAACGTAATGGGGTCGGAGTATAGGTTGTTGGGCGAATAGACACAGTACGTGAGCATGTTCTTCAACTTCGATCCACGCGTCTTATTCCCTTTCGCTCATTTGGAAGCTCCTACTAACACTTTCTTCCCCCACTTAGAGCTCTACAGAAGTTGACCGGCAGTCGACGACTCGATCTCCCCAGGTAACACCACCACCTCCTGTGGCAACTTCTCGAATCTGTTCGACTTCTGCGCTCTGATGAGAATCTACTCCGTCTCAACGCCCTTCTTTCTTCGGGATACACTCGTCATTCGAATGCTCCTCGTCCTCTTTCCCTTTCCACATATCCCGTCGTCATCTTTGGCTTCGTTCTCTGTGGCTGAGGACGGTCCGACAAGACTGACTGTCCCTGTGGAGGTCTCAAAGAGGGCTGGCACGCTAGGGGATCCCGTAGTCGATGGGTGGGCCAGATGGGAGGCCCGATCTATGGAGCGCGTGAGCGACATAAGAATGGTTCTGAACGTAGCATTCAATTGGGTTACGTGGTGCGTCCGTATCCATTCTCATAGTAGATCGTTGCTCAATCCTCCCTCTCCCAGACTATCCAAGCTATCCCTTTCTTCTACTCATCCGGCCTTCCCCTTGCCCCCTCTTGCTCTTGTTTCCGTACAGCCGGGTGTATCGCCCTCTGTGCGACCTGCCCTCATTATGTTAGGGTTCTTCTTTCCATCTCCGGCTTCGTTCTCACAGTTTGGGAACGCTCTGCCAAGATCGACATGGAAGGCGTAAACAAGAAGGAGGACAGGGCGCACGGCAGTGACGCTAAGGTCTACCCTCACACCCTCAAATCTGGTCGGTCGTATTCGGATGTGGGTCGGAGAACGAACGACGGATAACGATTTTCCGACCTCGACTCGCTTTTTGACTTTGTTCCCCCGGGGGTCATGACGCTCGGTCCTTCGTGCTATCGGTCCTTGTCAATCTCTGCGCTTTGTCGCCATCTTCACGATCGGTCTCTGTTTGAGACGGCCGCGATGTTATCGACTGGGCACGCTGCATTGATAAGGATCGGTAAGAAATGGGAGGTTCTGGGCGTGTGTCCTCAACGCAGAAGGTACCCGTGGAACTCGAACGCAGAGTAGTTGGAATGGTCTCGAAGTTTGATTGTGTGCAAGATCGGGATGGGATCAGCGTACGTGCAAGACACTCAGTACGTTCATTTCTATCTTCGTCCTCCGCTTACGTTGCTCACTGTTCGTTCATAGCCTTCCCCTCATTGGCTTTCCTCCGATCTAACGAAGATTTCGCGCATTTTCGGATGTCTCACTATTCTCTTATCCCGCCTGGTACACCGTCTCCTTCGATATCTCAAGAAACTGCTCTCATACCATCCAGCTCTATCCTCTCTTTCTCCAACCTTTTTGCTGCTTCTAATGTCGCCCTTTGTCTGTGTTTCACAAGGAGGTTCATCGGATATAGCTCAAAGATCGGAAGGAATAGAGGATCTGGGCGTGTATGGGTATATGAGGGCGAACTCACCGGCTCAGGCTTCTTCTCAATGCATAGGACCTCATTGTCTGCCTTGTCAACGCCGCCCTCCACATGGATTCTAGCTGAGGTCTTCTGATCCTATTACCCTGAATCCCAGTTTCGTTCCTCTGGTTCTAGATCCTCGCTGTCGTCTTTGACGTGGTCGCACTCGCAGTGTGAGGGTGCTTGTCGAATTCGTCCAGTGACGGAACTGCAATCCAGAGGAAAACTGAGGCTTTCCCAGGTGGAGTCTGGTTGATCTGGGGCGATCTGGGATGGTGTCGATGTGCCTCCGTGTTAACTCCTTTGATATATGCCTGTGTATTTCTCCCTGGAGTCCTCTACTTGGTTTTCCTGGTCAGTTTATGTCGTCGTGGGTCTTAAACTCCTGAACTACCCCAGTCCTCGCCTAACCCACGGTATTCCTCGTCTTATTCGTCGGAGCCGTTCTCAGTATCTGAGAACGTTCCCTACAATGCGACTGTCAAATCCCTGGCGGGCAGTGCGAGGACAGGTGCGGTTCAGGATTGTTTTTGAGACTATGTATAGGACTCTGGGAACCTTCTGTGAACGGCAGTTGCGTGGGCGGATTCAGAGTCGAGGAACAACGATCCCGCGCAACGTTCAACTGACCCATCCTTCTCGTCCTCTCGTTCCCATCCGTGCCCTCTCTTTCCGAGATCGATCGGTTGAGATTGGCTCCGGTGGTGTAGGTGAGGGAGAGAGGATAGCGGAAGGTCCGCGAGCTGAACTCGTCGCCTCAATATGCCTGGCCATAGGTTTTGCTTTGGGATCGCCTCCCGATTATCGGGCACTCATTGAGTTTCTTCGTTGAGCTTCGCTTCCTTAATTTCTTGTACGCTCTCTTCTCCCTCATTTCCAGCATCTGCGTTGTCGATTTTGAACGACACGAGTCTCAACTTTTGAGTTGTCTTGAAATCTCGAAATTGGCTATGCAAGGTTGTTGAGAGGCGAGGGCGAAGCGGAGTCGGAACGGTATCTAGGATGAGTTTCGTATTCTGCGTTTGGGAGGCTTGCAAATTGCCGTGCATGATAACGCGCAGAATCTACACTGTTCACAAAGGACTCCTAGCGCACATTCATTCTTACTGGGCGCTATATAATATGTGGTGTATTGCCCTGACACCCCGACGGTGGATGCGCGCGGTCCCTCCTGCTGTTGATTGATGTAGAAGAGCAAGGGTGTGTAAAATACATAGAATGTGTGAGAGAATGTGTGAGAGCGAGAGAGAGAGTATTCGGATGTTAAGTGAAGAAGGGTGGAGGACGGTGACGAGCGGAGGGTGG
>JANDKE010001750.1:0-12788 GCA_027627275.1 Coprinellus aureogranulatus | reverse complement strand
AATTTGACGGGATTATTTGATGGGATTATATTTCAGCTGGATTATCGTATCCGAACAGACCCTTAGGAAAAGACGCAATTCAGAAACATCACTGTTTCTGAATCCCAGGCAGTATATAAGCTGTAAGTAAGCCCGCCAGGCTTACATCTTGGTTTGTACCCACGGATTATGCTTTGTTTCTGTACGACCGTCGATCTTATCCGCGGTTAGAGTAATTGTAGCTGATTTGTTTCCATTTCTTTGCATACGGGATACTGCCCCTCCGTGTCCTGCGCTAACTGCCAGTGCTAGTCTGGCAAGGCGATAGGAACGCCGGGTCGGCTGTTCCGAGGTCGAATTACATGATGGTGGAAAAGTCGTGCTGCCCATCGTGCACGTACTAATAGAACCCATTCTCGAGCGGGAGATAAGTTGATGACTGTTTCATGCCTTGCAGGCCCTGGCTATTGTCAGCCGTCTCCTGGGTTATGTGGTTGTTGACGAGATAGCAAGTGCATACAAGAACGTCGCCCTTTCCATGTCTGCGGCATCGCCTGTGATGGAGCGAAGGCGAATGAACGCCTTCGCTAGATACGATTGTCGGTCGGCGATAGTCCTGTGACCAGCAGGTGTGAGCTCGAGTGATCGTTGAATGAGCGAGATGGACTCTCGGAGGTCGGCGGTATTTGCCTTTGCCTCATAACGTTCGTAAAGTGATGCACCCAACGACGACAGGATAGTCGGGTACTCATAATGCGTCGGGCTACTGAGAGCTAGGGCCTTGCGTTGGGCATCGATGGTTCGCTCAATGTCGGCAACATCAGAGGTGAACGCAAACAGCCCGCGGTAAACGTGACCAAGGTTGTCGTGAAGTTGAGAAAGGGAGGGATGGTCCGCGGGGACGAGCTCTATAGCCCTTTTTTGAGCATCTATCGCCTCGCGAATGTGTTCCACTCTCCCAGTGGCGTCCGCGAGGTCTCGGAATGCAGAGGCGAAGTTGTTGAGGGTAGCGGCAAGCATCGTGTGACCTTGAGGTGTGACCTCTGTCGCACGCCGAAGAGCCTGGACGGACTCGCGAAGAGGGTTGATGTCATGGGTGTAGGTGTGGAGAAGTTGGAAGCAGAGCGCGAGGTTATTGATAAGGGTGTGCAATCCGGGGGAGTCCTGAGGAATAGCGCGCAGCGCTTTTTGCTGTGCGATTATCGCGTCGTTGATGTCGTTCGCATCCCCGAGGTGTTCAAAGCGACGCATTAACGACATCCCTAGACCGTTGTAAACCTCGATGAGGCGTTCGCTCGGTTGGGGTCTCGAGGACTGCTGTATAAGCCTCTCGGCTTCCCTGAAGCATAAAACCGCTTCGTCGATGTCGGAAACGTCGCCTTTCATCTTGAAGCGCTGGAGAAGAGGAGCACCTAGGTCAGAGTATCTAAGGGCATTGTGGCCGGGAGTGTTCTGAAAGGCAGGGTCGGGCACTTGAAGTTCAAGTGCTTTCCGCTGACACTGGATAGCTTCGTCTATGACTGGCAAAGACCCGGTCCGTGCGGAAAGGCGCATGAGGTATGTTCCAAGCCTACTCCAGGCGAAAGCAAGATTGACAAGTTCCGTGTTTTCGAAGATGGTTCCGTTGTTGGGTAGGGCTCCCGGTGTAGCACATTCAGAGCGCTGCAGTGCAATCGCTCGTTGAAGGTCTGCCAGGTTGCCGAAGCGATCATATCGCAGAACATAAGAAACACCAAGGTAGCGCTGCGAAGAAGCGAGGAGTAGAGGAATGTGAGCGAACCCAGGGCGCCGGGCAGAGTCTGCACCGTGGCCACCTCGATTGCACAACTCCAAAGCTTCCTCGAGGTTGATGATTGAAAGTTCAATGTCAGCAGTGTTTCCACGACGTGCGAAGCGTTCGCCCAACGCATCTCCGGCCTGTAAGAGGATATTGATCCTGATGCTTCGATTCGAGTTGAGAGGAACCAGTCCACGCCCCTTATCACTGGGATCGAGTGGAGGCGTCAGGTTCAGCGCTTGTAGGAAGAGGCTGATGGATTCGTCGAGATTTCGCGTGTCCGCTGTTGAGTCAAATTGGGACTTCAGCTCTCGGCCTTTGCTCATCAATACTGCTGGTTCATGGAGAACGTCGCCAGGGAAGATAGATGTCGTGTCTCTTCCCTCTGGTACCGTAAATCAACCACGATTTCAAGAAGTCACCAACTGATAAACTCACTGGAAACGTACGCCGTCTTCTCTGTCATAACAGGAGTGACCGTAAACGAAATCCCCATCTGATTTCCTTCTAAACCAGGCTCAGGGCCGGTACTAAACCGGCCCTGGGTATCGTCTTCAGGCAACCCAAGGACCACCAGGGTCAAGCTGTCCGTTCCAGTGGATGAAGCGTATTCAACCCCGATGTCTACGGTGGGATGAAAAAGCGTGCAGGGATGCGATTGGACTACATACCATCTAAGCGAGGGACCCTGTCGAATCACGAATGAGATATTTTCCAAACTGGATGCATCAAGGAGGCTTACATATCCGCGTACGCAGTTCCTTCGGGTTTCTCCCCGTCTTCCTTCGCGTCGTTCTGTCCCATTCCGTTGCACATGGCAGCAAGGAGTGCTGCTGCCCACTTCACTGGAGACCATTGCGAATGCTTTGGGGTCGCGGGGGACGCATCCTCTGGGTGTGCTTCCCTGACGTACCTCGAGAAGGCTAATTTGCCTTCCGCAGTTGCCTCAGGAACCCCGGGCGCACCTGAACTGGAACTTCCGGCGCCAGACATCATGATATGGAAAAGGGAAATCGGGGAGCCGGCCGTGCTTTAAGTAGAATTGCGGAGGGTTGGAACCCAGGCGCTGTGCAGCATGAATCGCCAATCGCCCAATGGTGATCTCGGCGCAAACAATGAGATATGTTGGGCTTTTTGACGCCCATAAACCCACAGGCCCACCACAGGATTCGGTCTCAACAGCAGGAAGCATCACTTCAAGGGAATGCGGTGCTGCATACGGGAACCTCGTTAGGCAGCATCCCAAGGCGAAAAGACCACTACACACCGCCCTTGAGATCAGCCTGGGTTAGAATGCGAGGCTGTGGAGACTAAGCAGAACTAGCGCTACATGACACGATTGAAGTCATTCTGCGTCGAGGGACTTTGAGAAGCAAGTTAGGTTTCGTCGTTGACTTGGTTGGGTAATTGGAACAACCTGGGGACTATATTTAGGGAAGGAGCAGGCCCCTTGCCAAACCCGCAGTGGGGCAAGCCCTGCGAAACATTCGATTTTGTTAGGCATAGTCGTTCGGGAAGAAAGGCGCGGAGGCAGTTGCCGAGCCATCGTCAACGACCGAATAAGTTTGTCCCGCTCCATCAAACGCGTCCGGTACTACCTGACTCGAACTTCGCCTCTTACATTCATGTTGCGCAACGAATCGCTCTCTCGAAACCTCCCCTTTCCCGCCTTACAACGATTCAAGTCCTTTTCGCGCTAGCCTATACCGTTTCAATCAGCGAGGGTCGTCTTTGAGTACTGGGACACTTTGCTGGCACGACGAGCCGCTGACCCTCTTCCTCATAAACACGGGAGAGTATGGGTTGGGCTGCACAGAGGAGGTGGAGAGACGGTCTCTTGGGTTGGTGGTGATTTCGTGCAGGCTGTTGACGAGGGTTGAGGTAGCTGGGCAAGAGATCTAGGTATCAGGGGCAGCAAACGGGTTGGATAGCACATCTGGAGACGAAGATTTCAGTTCTCGTCGGCGGCACGCTGCCCAAGGGTGGAGTCAGTTACTCTCTCCAAGGCAAGGCAAGGCTGGGACACTGCAGGGGAGTGCACTGTATGCGACACAGATGAATCTCCAGAAACTGGCGTCGCAAAACTCAGGCTGTAATCGGGAATATGTGCTCTGCGGCTAGTCCTTGGCCTCCACAACACTTTATCAAGTTCAGTTCGCAAGAAGACCCTCCTTCCCCCAAGTTCTCACTATCAACCATAATGCATGGCGCTCGTTCAGTAACAATCGCATCGCGAATCGCGATGCCGGTAGACTTATGGCATTTTCCCCAATGTCGAGTATCCTGTGACCAGATGACTTCGAGTCTGACATGTTCAGCAACGTGGCTTACATCGCAGCCCTTCTTTCCTTGGTTGCATCGACTATCGTAATCGGTACGTCTCTCCCCTCCTTCGTATCATATGCCGCCCACTCACAAGGCTTATAGTCGCAATCGTCGGCTACGAACCTACGGTGGTTTTCAGCAGAAACTCATTCTGGTCATCCGTTCTTCCGCCCTCCGAAACCGGGAACACTATGCAATCCGCATCCTCAACATCGGCGACTCACTTGTCACGAACGCTTCCATCTCAGAGTGGAATGTCACGATTTCTTTGACGGCTGAAGTCGAGTTCTGCCAAGGCACCCCTTCCTAGCCCCATGAACCCTCCGCACTTCAACATCATAGAGGCGAAGGTCGTCAATACAAACCTGTACGCCATGTACCAGCCGCGAGCCTCCCCCTGGCCTGCTTAGTCTGGGTGACACCGCTGGACCTCCTATGTTCGACGTCCACCGATTCTGCCTCGCATTGTTTCGCATCGATCTCGGCAACAGTTTACTCAATGACCTCTCAACTCATTCCGAAGTCCTCAACCATACATCAGCCTCAGATTCTCCAGGAATCGTCTCCTACACGCTTACCTGCACTAGCGGTTTCTCCTCTTCCAGCCCGGTTCGGCATCTACGTTGGATGCATTCCGCATCCCTGGACCTTCTATCATCCAGATAGGGCATTTGTTCAAGTCGCTGAAGACAATCAACGAGGCGAACTTGATCGCGTCGGGTTCGCTGCCACCGCTGAGATGTTTACCACACGATAAGCGAATCTTATTTTTATGGGGCGACGTACCGTCAGCTGGCTGGATGGCGTGACGGGAATGAAAGTTCGGTATGCCGAGAGCCAGGATCATCTTATTAGAAAAGCAGGGTCTATCGTGTGCGCAGCGGCTTTGCAGAGCTGGGAAATGAAACACGTTCTTCGTCAGGCCCGGCACTCCCGCACTCTCCCTTGCCTTTGAACCGCCTCGCTTATCAGTATTCCGACATTCATATTGCTAGATATGGCTCTCCTGCACCTTGATAACATTAAGGTTTAAACGGGGACTCCTTCTGGTACTTTTACTTGCTCCGTCAGCGTCAAAAACCCTAAGCAAGACACATTTTCTGGCTTCTTGGTCAAGGCGTGGCGTCCTTCTCCCGGTCCTCCTTGCATCAAGCACAATGAACCGCCGGCACCCGACTGTCACGAATGTCACGAATGCCAGAACTGGAACGTGTTCTCTGCGCTTTCCCCCGAAAATCGGCGCCCAGTCTCTGTTATAAGCTAATTGCCCCTCCAAGCCTGAGCCCACACACTTACCGACCCTTCATCTGTCAAGCATACCGCATCGTATCCAGTATCCAGCAATAGTTGCTAAACGGATGTCCGTCTTCTGGCTTCTACCGAAAATCAAATATCCTTAAAGGAGGAGATTGCATCTTCCGTGTTCAACAGAGTGGCCTACATTGTGGGCCTTCTTATCTTGGTAGTCCTGACCATCGTAAACGGTATGCTCCTCCATCCCCTCGCACCGTATTCTCTCATCTTTATGTCAAACCGTAGTGGCTATAGTCGGTTACGAACCCACAACGGTGTTTCGGAGTAACTTCAACGACACCCAATCCTTTTGGTTTCATAAATTCGCCCCGCCCCCCAAACCCGGAACGCTATGCGAACCTCGCATTCTGAACGAGGGCGATTCCCTTTTCACAAACATGTCGATCTTTGAATGGAAGATCATAGCGATCACCCAGCCTACCGCCGGGAAGTCGAGTATTGCCTATAACGGCACGACCCTGGATAGCTGCGACATCGACCAGATAAACTTCCATGGTGAACTCCATACACGGACCATCCAGCTCGCTGCCTATGCTTCCTGCAGGGGTCACGATGGCGTGATAGTCGTTTCTGAAACATCTTTCGCTTTCTCGTTGCTCCCCGGACGCCAGGGACGCTATCATCGCTCAGCCCAGTATACGGCTTCCGACCCTGTGAACGGATACCTGACGGAAATGTGAGTACTGTTGCACGTAATGGTATCTATTCGGGAGGTGAACTGACTCAACGTGTTTCCAGGGCAGGTTTAGGCCTAATGGATGCTGCAACACGTTCTTGGAAGGCTTTCGTCTCGGCCAACCGCACAGGTCATGTTGCGCTTTCTTTCACTACGAAAGTCGAGTTCTGTCCAGTACCCACCGGGGTGAAGAGCAAGGAACAGCTTCGATGTGCCATGGACCCTCCACGCTTCAATGTTACCGACATGAAGTTCGTCGACGCGAACATGGACTCCGCGCCCGGGACTTCTTCCGAGCGTCCGTCCGGCACACTTCTTGAGGACGAGGTCCTAGCCCGCCCTATAACCAACCTCCTCCACTTCTACCTCGCATCGTTTCGGGTCGACTTGGGGAATCCGTCATCCAACAACATCCTCACGCATCCTGAAGCGCTCAATCGCACGTTGTACGCAGAGTTCCCAAGGACGGATCTCACACCAGGTGCTCCGTCTTTGCTACACGACTACCTACAGCAACAATCGCTCCTCTTCCATTCCGGTTCGGAATCTGCGTTCGACGCATTTCGTATCCCTGGACCTTCTATATTGCAAACGGCTTATGTGTGCACATTTTTGAAAAGAAAAAGCCCGGCGAACTTGATTGTGTCGGTGTTCGTTGCGACTGCCGGGATGTTCACGTCGGGTTGGGCGTTGTTCATCTCTGTGGCGCGTTACCTTCATCGAAAACCAGTACCGGAGGACGAATTAGTTGAAGAATGCCAGTATTCTACTAAAGGACGGGAACTTGGTGGAGGAGGTCGGAGAGGTTTGGAGGCACTGATTAGACGTAGAACTCTTTAGTCCTNGTCGNGACTGGTTACCGNTGCANTTTCTCAACAAGGTCGTTAACTGTATCCACAGAAATCGTAGTCGGTGACTTGAGGCGAGAGCTGTCAGTCTAGACGTCTAGGTTGCAAGTTCGTTCAAGGAGGCCCTTAGCACCACGACTCGGAGAGGATAGGGGATGATGGTAGAAGGGCGTCCACTGTGCGCAATGGCGGTGATAATTGCCCCCCATCAAACGCGTGACGTAGCTAGGTCCCATTCCAGTTGGCAGTTGGCCTACTTCGCCTCTTGCACTCATGTCGCTCAATGAATTGCTCCCTCCAATTCTCCCGTCTCCCACCTTACAGCGGTCCAAGTCCTCTCTACCTCAGCCGATACGTGTATCGATCGGCGAACGGCGTTTCTAGGGCACTCTTCAGGAGCGGATAAGCCGCTGAATCTCTTGCTTTCGGATGCAGAGGAGTACACCCTAGGGTGTGCGGAGGACTTGGAGTGGAGACACGTCGGGGAGGTGTTAATTCCGTGGGGGTCGGTGACGAAGGTTGAGGCGCCAGGGCAGGTAATGAAGAGTGGAACGGCTTGGGCAAACGGCAACACCTTTGTCCCCTGACATTCTCCCTCACTGGCACCAGGCGAATTGGTTTCTGGGCCACGGATGAGGAAACGTCATGTTATGCAAAGAAACCGCAGGAGCTTGATGGCAAGGGGTATTTAAGTGCTGCGTAGGCAAATCGTAACCTCAAGACACCTTTCTCGAGCCCCAAACTGGGGGAGGCAGGAATGATGCGTTGCAAGGCTTCAGTCTGGGCTACCGTAAGGTCCGTTTGTCCGCGCATCGGTCGAGATGTATTGAGAAGGTTGGAGGGAGATACGTCGTGCGGGTGTTGGTTCCGTGGAGGCCAGTGACGAACGTTGAGAAAGCGGGGCAAGGGAGGAGCGGTGAACAGTGACGATTTTCTAGGCGTGAAAATGGCACAAGGTGTAACGTCTTCTCGGTCCTCAGCCATCTCANNGACGAATCTTGNNNCACGTACAGAGAGGTGAACTCTGTACTATGCAAGCACAACTTCCAACCGACATATTCGGGGCGCCACGACGCGATAAACCATACAATGTACACGCGATTGTGTGAGCGGGAAGGCAATTGGCTCTTCGCCGCTGTGACGTTGAAACGGAACTCGCCATTCTCGAGTCTGAAGCTCGAGGAAATCCAGCAGGAAGGATGTAACGCGGCTCTAATCATCTGCACACCCGGCGGGAGCCGTGTGCGGCAGAAGGCGTTTCAACCCGGGCCGTCGTGAAGGGCATTCTACCGATTGTGGAGGAATGAACAGCCTATGTGCGTCTCGCTCGTGGGCGGTCGGCTTTTCCTAGGGCATATCGCAAGCACGGACAAGCTAGCCGCCCCCTTGCAACTTCCGAGATCTGCCTAGTACCCCATGCAGTGGCGAATTCTATACGACTAAGGTGGGTTGCGCTGGATCTAAGACACCAGTTGGCGTTCTGGAGATTGCTGCTGAAAGGCCATCCTGTCCCGACAAAACCTGGACACCTTGACACCATTCCACGGCACGTCCAAGTTACCCTCACAGCACTACTCCGCGAACAGTCCACTTCAACCTTGGAGCATACGACCACGCCCTGGTCTCCTCGCGTCAAGCACCCCAAGACACTGGGTACTGGCCGTCACAAAGCTGTAGAACGAGAAGGTGTTTCCCCCAATTTCCCAAGGCACTGGCGCCCAAGCCCTACATCAAGCCAGGTGTCTCAGAAAGTTGCATATGGCGTCGCTATTCAGTGACAGACTCTCGACCGACTCCCGTCTTCTGGATTCTCCCCAAATCGGAATATACTATAATCGAGGACATCCAGTCGACCGTGTTCAACAGGGTGAGTCTCAATCTGCCCCTTCTCTCCAGTCGTCCTAACCATCGTAAAGTGTTGAACTGCACGTCCTACGCAGAGTCATTGGCCCTGGGCAACCCTTGGCCCACAGCACGGCTAAGCGTGACGCATTGCCACCTTCATGCCTGCAACCAGCCGCCCTGTACGCTCTTGTTGTCTACGCCACCCCATGACGGTCAGATACCTTGCGCCATGCAGGTATGAGGAAATGTCGAAAATCTGCATTCGGAACATATATGGGTCTAGCTTCGGTGGACCAAAAGGGCAAGTAGAAGATTTGGCCATGCCTAGTGCTGGTGCTGCTGTGAAGGATGTCATATAATGGCGGTAGGCCAAGAGAAGGGGTGGTAAGACTGCTCAGCGGCACGAGGCCCAAGCCTAACGTCGGTGCATGTTGGCACCTGTTTCAAAAGTCAACCGCAGGACGACCTCTTAGAACACGTTCCCGTTTACAGCTCTGCGACTCCTTGTCCCTATTGATTTTACTCCTTCGTGGCGGCCAAGGCTGCCCCGTAGTAGTAAACGGAACCCCAAACTATTCGTTATATCCTGGGCTTTAAAGAGCGCGTATGTATGCCAGCGTTCTCCCTACTACATCCCTCCTACATTACCTGCTCCTAGACAATGTCTTCATGGATGCGGATGTTCTGGCCGCTCCCCAGAATTGAGTACCCGTTGACCAAGGAATTCCCATCTGTCATATTCACTAGAGCGGCCTATGGTGCGATATTCCTTTCCCTGATCATCTTGACTCTCGTGAACGGTACGCTTCCCTCTCCCTCGCTCTGCATCGCTCCTTACTCTGTTTCTCTCAGTGGCCATTGTAGGCTACGAGACGACCGTGGAATTGAGCAGTAACTTCAACGACACTCAGTCCTTCTGGTTCCATGCGTTCAGCCGCCGTCCAAAACCCGGAACGCTGTGCGACCCCCGCGTCCTCAACATCGGCGACTCCCTGGCTACGAATGCGTCCATTTACGAGTGGAAAATCATTGCCATAACCCGACCTTCCGCTGGGAAATCGAGTATCGCATACCACGGAACCGTCCTAGATTCATGCGACGTTGATCAACTGAGTTTTCACGGTGACCTCAGGTCTTGGTCCGTACATCACGGAATAAATTTCGCTCGGACATCCCAGCTGGTTTAGATAAGCCGCTCCAAGCGTTACACTGATATATACTCCTTTATATTGGATTACCCCGCAACCAATTCCGCCACGATCCTCCAATTCCGTCGATATCCGATCAAGTGCCACCATCGATTGGCGGCGGTTGTAATGGGCCGTCAGCTAGGTATATCTGGCAGAGCTCGCAGAGTTGATACACCTGGCAGACTTGACAACTTGAAGGAGTATCGACTGTTGTCTTCAACCTGAGTGGGCCTACACCGTCCCAAAATGTTGGACTTACTTGCGAATTGATCATGGTACCCGCAGTGCCCAACAGATACCAATTTTGGAGCTTTGCTACCACTGGAAGTCTTCTCGGAAGCGTTGTTCTTGACGCCCCCACACAACCGCGCCAACGTTGTCCTGCGCGTCAGGAAATTGATCTGTATTGGGTTGGTGTGCAATCCTCACGGATCCTCTACCTTTGTTCTCTACCCCGCCGCGTTATGGACTCCATCTGCTCTCGAGGATACCGACGTCGGTCAGGCCACTTAGTCAAAGGCACCATACTTAATGTGGGAGCTACATGTATGTATCGCTGTTCTTGACTGCCTAGCGACAGTGGCTACACACTGTCACATCAGCATACTTGTTGGGGTAGCCACAGGGGTCTGAGATGTAAGGTAGACGGTGTAGCCACTTAGGGGTGGGTTGTGGGGTAGGGTAGGGGGTGAGGGGAATGACCAGGGGCCTCCTTGGCATAGGCAGTAGCTACACGTCTATCCTAGGTTTCTGGGGGGTGATTTTGGCAGGCAGGGGGCCAGCCCGCTAGGGTGGTGGCTGTGCATGGATGTAGCTACATCATCTATCCTAGGTTTCTGGGGGGTGGTTTTGGCAGGCAGGGGGCCAGCCTGCTAGGGTGGTGGCTGTGCATGGATGTAGCTACACCATCTACCCTAGGTTTGTGGTGGGTGAATCTGCTAGCTCCCTGGTCATCAGCCTGCTGCTCATATGCAGTAACAGTGCATATATACAACATTCAAATTATTGGACAGTGTACTCAGATATCATCCAGATCCACCAAAACAAAATACTATACTATATCATCAATTCATGCAGGTGGGGATAGCCATCATTACCATAGTACAGGCCCAGCACCCAGCCTACCAGCAATAGGTACTGGCATCATTTTGCAGTAACAGCCCCAGGACATGATCTACCATCTTCCGCACCAGCCACCCACGAGCTGCAAGCACCAGCCGCGTAAGCAGGGCAATCGCACCAGCCGGGTATGCATTGCACCAGCACCAGCCCCACACTCAGGTTACCAGCACCAGCCCCGCACTCAGGTTACCAGCACCTGCCATGTACTCTGGGCACTGGCACCTGCCATGTACGCTGGGCACTGGCACCTGCCATCTATGCTGGGCACTGGCACCTGGTGACCGTACCAGTCGCTGGTACCAGTCGTTCAAGTCCATTTACTGGTACCAGTCAAGTACAAACAAAGTCACGTGACCACCAGCCTGGTATATAAACCTGGTTTCGGCCTAATCGCTTCTTTAACCACTTCCACCACCACCAAAGGTAAGCATCGTGCTATGTTGGGCTCCTAACATGCTAACCTATCATTAGATGTACGTTCATATCAACTTTCAGACTGACAAGTACTCCCTCGCACAGCTTCGCGCGATCAGGCCCTGGTACCTCCGGGCAATTGACTTCTTCTATGATGAGTACAAGGTTGACTGCACCTGGGTTTTAATGTAAGTCCATCGTGTTATACAAGTGGTCCTTTCTAACCTTGTACCCAGGACCAGATACCACCTGAGCGACACCAAGAGCAAGAACCACCTCACCCTCCGGGGCTTCAACAGGGTTAGGGATGGTCACAAAGATCCTCGGATGATGGGGATGAACAACCCATTTCAATCCGGCTTGTGTAGGTGACCACCTTCAGAAAGCAATGATAAACACATTCCAGCGTCAGTCATGCCCTGGTGAAGTTGGCCCAGCTTAGCAAACTACGGGCGGAGTGAGGGCTCTCATGAATTTTATTACCTTCCTTCAATAGTCTACAGTCTAAGGAAGAGCCGCCTAACTGAAAGTAAAGGCTTCTGAGGCCAAGAGGTGTGTGGTTGCAGAAAGGAACTGGATTATATGGTCAGACAATGCGCCTGGACACTGAAATGCAGGCCGAATTCTTAACCGCGTTAAGAATGGTGACCACCAGCCTCACCTCACCTTGACACATTTTTGCCCATATTCCGGAGCAGTGATTGAGAGATATATAGGATAGAGGGAAGCCATACAGCCTATTACAGAGATGGTGTAACCCTGTCTTGATATACTTGCCAGTGGTGATACCCTGACAAAATGAAACTCGACTGGCTGCGCCTGTCAGAGGCAAATGTGGATAGGGCGGGCCTGTGACTGGTATAAATAAGGGTGCAAGGTTTCAGTAAATAGATTTAAGACACTATGCAGAAGAGGCAGGCACATGGGAGGTCAGGAAGTAGGTGAGAGGCAGAGTATGTGGTCAGACGATGTGATCAGATACTGAAATGCGAGCTGAATTCTTAAGCGCACTAAATAAGGTAATCACCAATCCTCATCTTGCTTTGGCACATTTTCGCCTACATTCCGGAGTGGTTATGGGGGAAATTAGGGGCTATGGAATTGGACATATGTAGCTCTGCAAAAGAGACTGGCGCTTGAAAGGATACTAGAGTGGGGGCAGGGTGTGGAGTGTTTGCACTGTTTGGTCAGACAATGCGCCCAAACACTGAAACACAAACCAAAATCACTGGCGCGCCTACTGTACTCAAACTCCCACCATCCTGAGTCTTCCCATGGGTGCAGAAGGAACAACAGGA
>JANDKE010000175.1:0-34221 GCA_027627275.1 Coprinellus aureogranulatus | reverse complement strand
AGAAAGCGAAGTTTCGTCCAACAAGCATGGCGGTCAAGAGCATGAAGCTCCGTTTGACTTGCTCAGCGGATCACTGAACTCCCCCAAACACGGCTAAACACGGTCGCGACCTCGGCCCGCTCCAAAGACGCGGACACGCTCTTGAACCGCGACCACAACCTCGCTCGAAGGATACTCTCACTTCATTTGAGTGAAGGTTTCCATATAAACCGGTCTCAAATTCACTTACCGTCGTACAAGCCCTTTACACTGACCATTCCTGACTTCACCACCTGCTCTCATCGCTGCCCCCGCCAGCCCTGCACTCACCATCGCCTATATCCTCAACTCCACGTCACATCCAACCTCGTCTCCCACCTGTACATCGCGCTGGACCCCGCAATGGCCATATCCTCGCCAAATTCACTGCATTCCTCTATGTGCGGAAGGGTTTGGGACGCGAGCGAGCTGTACGCCAGGCCGAAGCTATTGTACTCGCAGAGTCTGAAGCTAATCGAGAGGGGGGTACGAATCGGGTGAAAGCAGCTAAGAGGCACTGTGTTAGGTGTCACAAAGGACATAGGGAAAGCGAGAACGCCGTCGAGGTGTGCGTGATAACCTTCCCAGCCTTCTTCGGCTTTGCGATCCCTCTCCGGAACGTTTAAAAGCAAACACCCCAGGCAGGACCCCCCTTTTCCTGCTGAGAAAGGAGTTGAAATCGGAGTGAGATGTTGACCATTTCCCGATGAATTTCCCCAATGGACGAAGAATAAGAATTTTTCCATTTTTCCCCTACACTATGCCAACGAGAAACAATTGGCGACAAACTCAGGAGTTTGACAAGATCTTTGTTCAGGGCTTTTGTAATTGATTTTTACCCCAGATAATTCCATAAGTGGATTCTTCGTGTGACAGCGCCCATTTCTTGCGGAGATTGGGTGACTATTTCTCCCAAAAACTGGCAAACTGCTTAACCCCCAAGAAGTTCACACGCATCAAATGGTATTTTGGGACTAGAAAGCAGGACAACGGGATGGACAAAAGCAGCTCCTTAATCGCAACGTAATATCATATGGGATATGTCCCACTAAACCTGGAGGGAAGGGAATGGGCACTCATGGGGATTGGGGAGCGGCCAATCCAGCGCAAATCAAGCGTCTCTGTTGGCCATGCCTCTCCCGTCATCGATCGAAATAGAGCATCCTCAATCACTGGAAGCACTGAATGAAGGGCTCGCAGAATCCTGTTTCTCGAACGGTCAGCCGCTCCCGCTCGTAGGTACAGCTCCTAACGACACTCACATCGGATGGTGGTGACCCACGGAAGCTTGGCTGGACTTTCATTTTGGCGGTCTTCCCGCCCCGAGTCGCAGCCTTCACGATACTGCGCTGTGTCGGCAACTTCTCCCGCCTCCATGTCTCATGCTCTTGCTTGATGACTTCCCTGATATCTTGCAACGTAATCCGCAGAGCGGGATATCTCTCCAGGACCTGTAACAACATCATCAAAATTAACATAGATTTACGGCGGCCAGCACCTTACGTCCTTGACGATGGCATCTATTGATTTGTTCTCTTGTCTGACCCAAGTCGTCCGGCGTAGGAGTTTCCTTCGAACAAGAAGAGCGGTATACATCTGAATGGGTGATCGCGTCTCTCCCTCTCTTTAGCTCCATTGCTGAAACACTCTCACCTGAACTTCAACAGAAAGCGGGGTAGAAGAGTCGCTTTTGCGGGCTATCTCTACCTGGCCGACTACGTCAGGCACTGGGCGGAAGTCGACCATCGGAAAGGTCTGGCGACGACTAGATGGAGGCGGTGTAACCAGACGCTGGGGGCTGAAGCGCGCCCTCGCGCTGGGAGGTCCGAAGTGTCGCTGAAAACGAAGGGGCATGATAGTAATTCTGAGTGAGTGTGAATCCTGCCCGGTCGATATATGAAGCGAGCCACTCGAGTCTTGTTCCGTTCAGGAAACCTTGCCTCTTTGTACTTTCCCGTCGCGAAGGTACAGACGTAAATTCGAGGACTACAGGCTGCCAAGTCATCACTGAGTGCGGAGCCTTGTATTCAGGGCAGTACATACATCTCGATCATCCGTTGAGACACGCTGGGGTGACAGACGCTCTCCCAACGCGTGTAGACTAGGAGAGATGCACAACCGGCCTCTGTTGCTACAAAGAGATAGCGCTCAACCCTTACATCTCCATATCCGACTCTAAGACAAGCTCCATGTCTATCATCTCCACGTCCGCAACATCGTTATCCTTGGACTCCGTGGGAGGTCGCAGTGGGGACGTGGGGTGTGTGGGTGGGTGTAACGGTACGACATGCCCCGGCACCTAGGGCATTTGATAAGTAAAACCAGTCCTGACTCATAGCAAGCGGAGAGGAGATACAGAATGTACATGGCCTTCGGTGAAACCAGAATTCAATATTCTTGCTGAATTAAAGTTCAAGTTCTTTGCCTGCTATCGCTAGATGTCGATAAAACTATCACCACCGGCAAGATTCGGAATTGCGAAATACCCTCCAGCCAAGCGACTTCCCCGTCTTTCCGTCGATAATATCATCCCCTTTGGCAACACACTGCCTGAGGAGGGATCTCTCCGCCTTCAATGCAGCCCGGTTGGATTTGATGCCACGGTTGAAGGCTTCGACGAGCTTGGTTTTGGAGTACGGCGTCGGATATTGGACCTCGTGGTATGCCAAGACGCCCAACAGTTGTGAAATTGTTAGAGTCGCAGGATCAAAGGTCGCCTCGAGGTATCGACCTATGTCTATTATCTCAGTAGACGTCGAGGGGGGCATGGCTGAGAGTCTTAAGATGTACGTGTAACCGCAGTGGAGGGGATGGCAATCACAACGCTCCGTCTACATGGCATGTATTAGGTAATCCTGTAAATGTACAGCGGGGATAAGAATCGGGGACAACAATGAGTCACCAATTTTGAGCGCATCCGTCACGGATGGGCTTGTTCCCTTCCCAGTACGAGGCCACTTTAGCCTTCTCAACCACACCATCCCTCAACCGGACGCGTCCGGTCTGGTGCTCCTTCGACTTGGAATCGTCAGTGCTACGACCCTTTCCTGGCTCTATTGTATTCTCTAGAATGGGAGTTACCTCGTCCCGTTCTTCCTCGCTACTTTAATCACCTATGGACGGCAACATACCCACACCAGTTCTTTTTATCCCTCTGTCATGCCTTCCATCGCAAATCCCATGGGTTCAACCCTGTCGTCACGGGAGCGAGGGATGGTGGACGCCTACATCGAACGGAAGCATCCAAAAGCTCTGTTCCTCCTGCTCACCCGCCGTCAAGCTACCAGGCTGCAGAGGGCTGTCTCCGAGAAAGAAAGGGTCACCGTTTACGAGATTAATCCCCATTCCTGCCTGGTCATGTGGAGCGCCGTCAGTACGGACGCTGAGGCCATTCGCGGAGCAGCCAAAGCAGTGTATAGGCGGTTAGATAAGATGGAAGTGGCCGCTATTGCCGTTATACTCGCATTGGCGGCCAGCGTCGGGGCGTGTGCCGCCTGGCTCATATTGGCATATGACTTTCCTGGTGAGCTCGTTCGGTCACCACCGTCATGCATTTTCTGACCATTGCTAGACCGTCGCTCTCTTGCAGCCGATGCAGCCGACCGGCTCCATTGGGTCTTGGCGGTCATAACACCTCCCCTCTTCGGCATAGTCACCTATTCCGTTACCTTCTTCAAGCTTGTCATGTTCACAGCGATTTACCTGGCACTTCGAGGTTTCCGTGTCATCCTTAGTCTCCCCAGAACTGCGACGATGCTTCTGTCATGCATCCAGCAGGCGGCGATGAATATATATTCCGCGTCTTTACAACAGATGCAGGGAGAAGCACAGCGGACCCTTGGGGCAGCCATTCGGCGACTTCAAAATCTGCATGGTAGGCAAAGGAATTCATATGCTTGTTATCACCCATACTCATCTCCGACACTTTCAGATCGACTATAAGTGTGAATTCGGTGGTGCAAACAGCTTCTGGCCCTCCGCGAAAGTCTCCTGGAGGGATCTTTCGCTATGAACTGGACAGTGTCTCTTTGTGTAAATCCGTGTAGTATCCCCCTCGTGGCCTCGTTCGAAGAATCGAAGTCTGGCAATAACTCCTTGCGAGCAGCGACTCCATCTGTGTGGGAAAGATGATTCTGTGGTGCTTACCTGTGGCGACTGAGACCGCCCGCCAAAGATGTCTACCACTCCAAGTCCACGGCCGAGAATTAAATACCTTCGCCGTCCCAGCGCTGACCGGTACATGATTCAACCCTCCGTGCTTCGAATTTTACGTTCTTCGTACATGAGCACGCTGTGAGGACCTGCACGGGCTTCTGGTTGCCGAACGTGTGTCAGCTTTGAACATCGTGAGTCTCAGGCTCCAGTTGTCCCCATCAAGCGCCTATTGATATCCCTAAACGTAGGATGGGTTTCATGATTACATATTCGATGCTCATCTCCGCAATCCTCAGCTTCTTGGTTTGGGAAGAAGCAATACCGTCAATAGGAACGAGAGCCAGCGGCTACCGAGGATCCCAGGCGCCAGAGACTTACGGTCAAGCCCTGTCGGATGTCCTATCGTGATGTTCATTATCACGACTACTGTGCGCCCTGCGACCGAGATGGCCTTGCAAATCGGATGCCCACTGTCAATGGGGCCTTTGCAATAGGCGCTCCTCGCGCAGCACCCCATCACCAGCGTTTTCACATTCTGCGCAATCAAGATGCCCATGCCCAGCAAGCCTGAAGAATCGCATTCCCGGACGGTGGTTTTCCGTGAGAGCAGCACCTGGCCTTCACATAGGGCGACTATCTCCACGGCATCATGCTGCTTGCTCGCGACAATATTGTTCAAGGTGCCCGACAGCTTTTGCAGCAGGATTTATGAGAACCAGTCGATCGAATTAGGTACCCTACGCGTTTTGTCTCTGGGCGGTTGACGTCTTCCAATTCTCTGTCGCAATCGCGTGGTTGCTTGGACTATTCATGTCATTGTGCTGGGCTTGCGAAGGCTTTGCACCGGTCCAGATATGGCTAGCCGCCGTTCATGATTGCACAATGGGATGAAACGGGAAATCACTCGTCCTTTTGTCTTTTTTTTGTTGTGCGATTATAACGATCTAGTCGCGGTTCCGATGGCTCACCTACCGTGAGGACAGGCTAATCGCGCGCCGTGTATACCGGCGTTCGAGCCAAAGGACCGTCATAGCAATTTAGGTCTGGATTGGGTCAGCTTAGGTGAGCCGCCACACACAATGGCAGGCTGCTACCTGGGTATCCGCTTCGATTGTGGTGTCGATGTGTGTCGGTCGGTTAAGCTCGACGTCCAAGACTCTTATCAGAGAGATTCAGGACATGAGGGTCCTAAATAAAAGGCCCTGATATTTGGACTTTGAGAACAAGCCCGTTCAGTAACATTCCTCTTTGTCTCTTCTCTCATGCCCACCGTTAAGACTGCCCGTACCGTATCCGGAGCTGGCTCCGCACGCAACGACATCAATTCTCTTCCTTTGGTGCGCCACGTTCTCGTCATGGAACTCCGCCCAACATGGACTGAATTCCGAGTCGGTCTCAGGCGCCGCCGGAGACGGTGTTTAGTAGGAGCTGCGAGGTGTACCCTCTGTCCGGGTCATACATTTACAACCCTTTCCAGAGTGCAAGTTCGCAGCTTCAGCTTCAGGTGAGCAGGCGGTCCTGGCTAAAGTGAACCCTCCTCTGATGCCTATGTGTATGCTTTCGTCAATTCCTCGCTCCAGAACTGGAGTCGTCCTACGATTCAGAGCACGCGCAATGATGCTCATCGTAGCACCACTCACAATCAGGCGTGGACGCATCGTGAGGTATGAGTGTCCTTTGTTTCTAGGCTATTTACTAAACCATCCTGAAGGGGTGTTATTGTTGCCGCCAACCCGGAGAGTTCGACGTACCTATGATCTCTGCATATGCTCGTAGGCTCCGAGCAGGACCGGCGCACACCTTTCCTGAGGTATACGCTTCGTCC
The DNA here is from genome assembly GCA_027627275.1 of Coprinellus aureogranulatus. Taxonomy (NCBI): domain Eukaryota; kingdom Fungi; phylum Basidiomycota; class Agaricomycetes; order Agaricales; family Psathyrellaceae; genus Coprinellus; species Coprinellus aureogranulatus. The sequence continues at coordinate 28,223 of JANDKE010000175.1, read as the reverse complement.
ACGTTCATTCCCAATGCATTACTGAGATGTTCACTGGCAGGAGTATACATTGCGACACGAATCCCCCCTGCTGGCTTTGCCCGACAGGCGCACTGGCGAAGCCAGGGCATCGCCTGTCCACAGCAGAGTGGCTGATCCTCCCAACCATGCCGGCTCTAAGATGTTCCAGGTCTGTTCTATCCGCTCAGGCTTATGTGCTCCGGCGACTGAAATCCAATCTCGCCCCAGACTTCTACTATCCCAGGACCCACAGAATCTCCATACCCGGAACCTCGAAGTTTTCAGCACTGCCCAACCCCTTTCTTGTGGTCCAATCCAGAGACAAACTCTCCCCGACATTCCGCAACCCCACGCACCCAGAAGAGGCCACTCCTGGACGAGTATCGGCCCTCAGTAGCGGTGTCACACTGGAAGCGACCAAGACTGACCAGTAAACCCGAGCATGGGTCCCAGCGTCCTCAGGCAGTTGATGACTTTCAACGCGCTCTCGGGCTTGCCCCTGACGATATCTCTGGCGGGGTGGCACTGTCGCTCAACACTACGTCCAGATCGCCTGACCAATCGGTCTCCCCCACCTACAGTGCTTGCTCCAGTGGAAACGAACTGAGTGTGGATCCAACCAACCCTGCAAAGCCATTCCGGCTTCTCAATCTACCAGTCGAGCTAGTGTTACAGATCCTCAGTCACATGGAATTCACGGAACAGGTCATGAAATTCCTTCGCTCTTGTAGGCCTCTTTGCGAAATCTTGGCGGTTCCCCGCCTGCAGGAAGAAAAAGTTCTCCGACTTGCCCCAGATTCTGTCCACATCAGCCTTCACGGAACATCACTCCTAGCTGCCACCCTGCTTTGCTGTCTCCCTGTTTTCGACAAGGCCCTGTTTGTCGACGTGGGCCTTGAGGCTGTTGTAACATGTCAGAAGCAGTTGAAGCGCTTTTTCAAGAAGCAACGGCCCTGCACATTGCGCGTCGAGTTCCCTACCCATTCCACTCATCGTATCGAGCTAGGAGCTGCCATCCCTGCATTATTTGCAATGCTGCATTCGTTGAAAGGGGGGCTCGGTAGCCTGTGTTTTGACACCGTGCGTTCTGTCCACAGCCCTCCCGTGCAACCTTTCCCCTCCGTTCCACCTGCAGCCAATAGCGACCAGTTCTTGGGAGTGTGGAAATTCTGCCGGGCCCTACGTTCGCTCAGGGAGCTCAGTATCTCTGCCGAGTGGACTTTCTTCCCTCACTTCCACAGCCTGTGGACGGCCTTGGCCGAAGCGCCCCGTCTGCTTACCTTCACCGCAAGCAATATCACCTCGGAGGACCAGTGCCGGCGACTCTTGTCTCCTCTTCGGAGCCGCGTATTGAGAAACCTTTTTCTACTCACCAAGTTGAACGCCGCCATCGACGTCCGCTCAACTTCTCTCATTCGACACAAAAAATTGGAGCAGTTGTCCGTTATATCCATCCCTGACCCTTTCTACCCGGCCGCCTCCTCGGTCCCTATGACGCTACCAGCAGTTCCAGAAATCCGTTTGACCTGTAACTTCCCGTCCCTCTCCGCGGTCAACCCATCATCTCTTGCCCGTTTGACTCTGGTTCCCGTCACCAGATACGGAGACCCCCTCTCTGCTGCATACTGCAAAAGCCTGGAGCTTCTCCTGCAGGGTATACGGAGCCTGTCTCGTCTGTCTCTTCACGGGGTCGATCTACGCTTGGAGTTTCCACGCGGCGTTTCAGACCACCTTTCTGGCCATGTTTCTGGTTGCAACTGTGCTCAACTCAGCCAAGGGTTCATTATTGCTGGAATCAGAACACTCAGGATAGCGTCTGGTGAATACAGTCCACTGTGCCTGGTGCGTTCAACCTCACAGTCACGCGAGTACTTGCTGATCACCTATTGAGGCAGGTCTATCTTTTACAATTCCAAGATAAGTTTGTCGACGTCCAGGAGCTCCATTGTGACGTCAGGGCCGATAAATTTAAGAAATTAGGCGGCGTCTCAGCGTTGTCGACGATGCGGCCACGAAGCTCTGATCTTCGCGCCTTCTACCTCCTGGATCAAGCTTGGAAGTATGACGGGTCACTTTGGGCACTGGACTGTACCTTTGTGCCTCAGTAAACTTTGGTCCGTCGGCGATGTGATTCTCGTCTGATTGCCATGCGAATGAGGAGCAGGCGATGCTGTTGGGGCTCCAGCTTGAGAGGGAGGTGACTCAAAGACTGTTGATAAAGGAAGGATAGGCTGGGGGTCGTCATGGAGTGGAATGCTCGTGTGTTAGCTGGAACTAACCATCATACGTATTGAAACGCTCCGGTAGTTAGGGTCAATGGCCAACTCAGGGTTCCTTTGTAGTTAACGTCGTGATCATGCACAACGTAGGCTGTCCTCGCGCCCTCAGTTCAGCTGTGATACATACATACATACGATACGATCGCAGGCCACTGAGTTCAAATGCACCTATCAGAGCTTTACGAGATAATCGTGAGTTTGACAGCATGCAACCGAGTTTGTTACCGGTGTGTCCACGAAGTACCAGGAGTGGGACTCGCGAGACTAAATTCATTATTTAATTCAGCAATTACGAGTACGGGACATCATTCGCACTGAGCTCCTACTCTCACATCTGCGAATTAGTTGTTCCTGTTGCCAGTCCTAGGCTACTTTCTCCTTTCTGGGGTTTGTACGGCACTTTATTATCGCCCGGTCGATGAATACCATGCCCAGACACGTACCTCTACAACTTGGAATCGTGGGTGTTAGGATTTTGCGTGCGCTCGCTCCTTGGAGTACCCGACAAAGGAAACATCACTTCCTCGGCATCTGGTGCCCGTAAAAGCTTGCAAAGGAATTGAAATAGGTGATGGATGGTATCCTAGCGGTGGCGATTGACTGGTGCAAGAATAATCCGTCCTTATTCTTTCATCTTTTGCCGAAGGACCTTTGTCCGCGTCGTTCTGCAGCTGCAAGCGGAGATTCAAGAAAACGTGCGACCCCAAAACGCAGCTGGCAGTCGTCAAAGGCCCAATTAAGAGATACGAGGCGAAAGGCGGTCCGAAGTGGAACAAGATGCAACTTGATAACAGGAGAACTTGAATGACTGTCACTGAGTGTCTGGCTAGAATGACAGTTGCCACTCACTGAAGTTGCTGAGTAACGCGAGCAGCGAACTTAGGCGGTTACCAAATTAAACGTGAGGTCCACTCACACAGAGAAGTATACTGCAGAGTCCAATGCCTGGTGCTGGATCAGCATTTCCTACAAAACACTGGAATCGAGACGTTCGACTCACAAGATGGACGACAAGCTTAGTTGGTCGCACCAATCGCTCCTTCTTGTCTGAGACATACGGCCACACCGCTAGAGTAAATAGATAAATTTCGACAACTAGAACAGATACCCTGCCGTTACGGACTTCGTCAGCCATACCGGACTCTGATAAATAAATTGGCGCACCATATACCAAAGAGTGAAACCGTGGCGTGGCTGGCGTAGCAGTCGGGCAATGAGCTCGGTTCGTGGAATATCTTTGAACCTTTCTCCCCAAGAATCCATCTCAGCGGGTGACTGACATAGGATAAAAACATACCTCTGGCGGGTCGCGTTCTGAGGCCATATACCATAAGCACAAGAGAGACAGCTGCGCCTCCTACAGATCACGCGGTCAGACTCCTCAAGCTGCAGTCACCGCGCTGGGCCAAAGAAATATGCTTGGCTAGCAACCGTACCAAAATAGATGATCCAGGTTGCAACCGCGATCCACTTCAGCCAACACAGCATCAGTGCTATCTGCAGCACGGCCTAACCTAGACGCACCAGGTTGTTACGGTCTACAAAGGGATGGTCAGAAGACTATCCTCAGGATATCTGCCCAAGGGCAGGCGCCGATGTCCACCCACATATCGCCCAGACCCTCAAAGAGAGTATTCCTACAGTCTGTTAAGTCTCGCCCAAAAAGCCAGACACGGAGTACTCCACCTTGGACATTAAGGGTAGAAAGCACGAATCCTCTGCAATTGTGTCCAGCGTGAGTTTTCGGATACTTGGGAGCGAGATAAAATATCGTACATGGTCAACCACCGGACGCGGAGTGAACAGCTGTAAACATGATCAGGGCCATTGCACCGCGAACATTGCGTTAAGACAGACATCTACATATGGAGCCACAGTGGTCCTGAATCAGTCACCAACCTCAGAGATGCTGCAAGAAGGAAACGTACGGTATGGTTGTAAACTTCGAAGATATAGATCGAAGAAAAGCAATTGAACCTGTCAAGAATAAGCCGAAAGGACGATAACCAAGGATTCCGCTCACAACGTTATCCCCTCGATGACATAACGATTGACGAAGAAGAGGATCTTTGCGAGACTGAGTCGACGCCCGCTTTGTATACGATGATTATTTGTGTCAACGGTGGAGGAAACGTGATTTGGCACTCACGGCCATATGCGAGCGACCTGCATAGCGATACGTCAACGTGAGTAATGAGGGACTGTTCGTGAGGCTCACTTCGTCACCAAGGGTAAGGATGTGGCTGTATATCAGCGACACGGAACATGCTGCTGCAGCCAAGTCTGAGCCTTCGACGGAACCCCGGGACCCGTGTAGACGCGACTGCACACACCATTGACCCACATGATGATGCGCGCATCGGACAGAACGTCGCTTGGACTTGGCAAGTTGGAATGTTGCATTAGGACCAAAGGTTTCGCAAACCTGGCTGTTTTCAAGTGCAAAGTGAAGCAGTGTAGGTGACAAGGGAGGAAAGTTAGCTCCCTGTCTATGGTCGCCACGGGAGCACTTTTGAGACTGGGAAATATTGAAGTGACCACTTATGAATCTGCCAAGCTTTGCCGACTTCCTTCTCCCTGTCTGTGAAGGCCGTCGGTTTGAAAGGCCGCTCTCCTCAATTCCCGCCTCCTTCGGAGGCAGGAGTTGAGACGCACCGCATGGCGCAGAAACTTCCTGAATGGATAGTAGAGAAGTCAGCAAGGTTGTTAGGAAGAGCAAGGCGTGTCGAAAAAGCTCAACCCATGCGGTTGGAAGTTGCTTCTGGAGGGTAGCGTAGGGCGAGACGAACGGACGGCGGATGAGTCCTCGACGCTAGGTACTCAGGGGTCATTCAGAAAGCTGAGCTTTGTATGGCCTAGTTGTGAGGCCAATAGCTAAGCGGCTACAGTTTCAAATGCGTGCTTCCTACGAACCTGGATATCCTTCGATGGGGGCCGCGATGACTTCTATTGAGGGTTGGCAGGCCAGATCGTGTAATCCAGATCTAACCGCTCTTTGCGTCTCGCTGCTCTGTAGTGCTCTGTCTGGAAGGAATCGTCCGTCCTCTACATTTGGTCGTGGTCTGTGAATCTAATCGCAATGGATATTGTCATCTTGGGTGAAGGTGCTTCGAGGCTTCTAGTGCGATTCTAACCCCGAACAACGTGCCAACACACGGTAATAGTCCGGAAGGGCTCACCTTGGTTTGATTGCCGGTAATTACTAATCACAAAATCACGAGATAACAGCGTTCAATCATGATGGTGTAAGTTCCTCCACTGCCAAGTCTATGCCAATTCGCTCCACGCCAACGTGAACGCCATGCAAGGCAGGAGCCTTGCCAGACAAACTGGGGCTCACAGATTGAAACCGTACGCGTCAGAAGGCGAACGGATAGCCATTTCCCTTCCAGTTGGTTCACCTCCCGCTCGATCCCGATTGTGGAAATAGTCCTAATGGGGTATTCCTGAATTCTCAGTTCCTAGCGACGATACGGTTACGGCGTTGCTAATCAAGGCCCGACTTACCTCTGACAAGCCTATAGACAGCATTCGCTAAAGCATGGCAATAGGTCGACCCATTCAACATTCCTTACGTCCGTCTTCGGAGGCCCGATCTCAGCATTGGAAGCCTCAAACTCGGAAGCGAGGCGGCATACGATCGATGGATTTAAGTCCTGCGGAGCAACATATAGCAGAATCCCGCCGATTGAGGACCACTACAACTTTCCTTCTGTGCTTCGTCGATAATCGGCACGCTAGATTTGTCTTCCTGCACCCAAACACCGGACTGCAGGAGACCCTACCACAGCTACAACACACCCACAATTTCAGAGCGTTTCTTCATGTTACATTCCAGTTTCCCGTTCGACATCTCCTCCAAGGTCTGGGAACCGGAGACGTGAGTAGTGACTCCTTGCAAACCTAGGACGCGTTAACGAGAAGGACGAACAGGATTACAGCCGTGATCAAAGGTATTCGCTTCGCTTGACCCGTTTACGGCTGACTAAATCCAGCAGCTCTAGAAATCTACAGGCTCCCTCACAGCAATGGATGCACACAAATTCCGTGCCGCAAGCATGGGCATTTTGCTTCCTACTTCGTTTCCAGCCACCTGTCCAAAACTTTGGGAATCGACCGTGACTACAGATCCGTTCAAGGTCTCTTGGAGCGCCTGCGTTGCATTTCTGGTCGAAATAAGCCAGAGCATGGTGAGCTCACTTGCTCACAGTTTTCCTCTCCTGGCCAGCCTCCTACCCAGGCGTACGTTACGAGGGGAATTCACGAATCTCGGTACGGGGAGGAATAGTTCGGTGTCAATACATGAATCTTTTGCTTTCCGTTTTTGTTCATTCGCCCTCTCCACGACGCCTGGCACAATTGTCTTTGTCAGCGGAGGTGATGGCTCCCACGGCCTGTGGTCTCGGTGCTGCCCCGATGTTCGATTGCGCCTCTGGGAGACGATCTGTCTTCGAATTTTGGTGCAATGGCAGCTAGAAGCTTATCGCGCTCAGGATCCAAGAGATAGTCACTTTTTACCGGCTATGTTGAGTCGATCTATTATCTTCAGGTGAGCTCAAGCGCTGCAATCAGCTCCCATCACGACGCTGACAAAGACAATTGTGCCAGGCGTCGTGGAGAGGGCGAATGAACAAAAATGGAAAGCAAAAGATACGGAGGCTTTATTATCCTTTATATGTACCCCCTCCCCTAGTACCGTGAATTCCCCTCGGAACGGCGCCTGGGTAGGAGGCTGCTGCCACCCTGAGCCATATACATTCTTCGCGCCTTTGGTTATCGTTTCTGCGGGTGGCTATATAAACTCAGCAGCGGTGATAAGGAGTCCGAAGGCTGGTTCGTGCTGCCCTGTGCTGCTGTGCATCTCAACCTTGTGCCCTCATCTGGCAGAAACATCATCCATCCCCTTCTTCGTCCTTCCTGGCCCCTTTTTACTCCCTCTACTCATAAAATTCTCCTTTGGGCCATGTCTTTGGTGTCCAATAGCCATAGCCGCAAACAGGAACGAATTCCGTCTCGATCTAGCTCGAATACCGTCAATGATCAGCAGTCGAGCGTTGGACCGAGCATCAATATTGCGCAGTCGCTAGTGGTACCGGAGAGCACAACTTATGCTCAACACTATGGACAGACCTGTAAGTCGCCTTTTGGGCCGACAACGTTGGTTATGATCAGACCCACTCATCGTGGCCGGCAGTCAATACCACGAACACAGGCAATGGCCCTGTCAACAATGTGGGGCATATTGAAAATGCAAGCTTTCATCTGGTGGATGGCGGTGATTAATCTTGCTATGTGATCTCGCTCCCTGACCAAAGATTCTGCCAGGTTCGTTGTCGTTGTTGTGGAATAGCCTGCCGAAACAAAGGGATACGAGCGGCCAGCACAACGAGTACCTCGAGGGGAGTCGAGAAGAGGATATAACGGCAATTTTGCACTGGGTTGACAGCTCCCTACCTGGGGAGATGGTTCTGTGGATTCGTGGTGCAGCGGGAGTTGGAAAGTCGACTCTCGCCCGCCAGCTTACACACGTCCTTCGGGCACATAACCGGCTTGCTGCATCAGTCCTCCTAAGCGCAGTCCCTACCGACGCTCGTGGTCCAGAGAGCGTTGTCAAGATCATCGCCCGAGAACTAGCAACTCTCCATCCTGCGGCCATCCCCCACGTTCTTTCCGCAATCAGCTCTTGCCATAATGCTCCTTTGAGAGAACATATTGAGATGTATCTTTGCGGGCCGTCACGCTCGCTGCGATTACCAGGTTCTGCAGTATTTCTTTTGGACGCTATCGACGAGTGGGAACACTATGGTATGCTCGTGAAGGAGCTGGAATCTATTACAGATCCCTACTCAACAATCAAATTCATCCTTCTCGGTCGTTCGGATCCTCGTACAGGAATGTATGAAAGTCATTGGGCACGCTCCTATCGGCTGGAGCCCGTCTCCAACTCGACCATGGAGCGCTACTTTGCCAAGGAATTTGCTTCTGTCAAGTGGGACCTCGGCCGAGCGCCCTCCAAAAGCCAGATCGCAAGAGGTCGTTGAACTCGCCGATGGGCTATTCATATGGGCCAAGGTGGTATGCTCCCTCTTCAAGAAGAAGCTCAGCCGCTCGTCTCCAAGCGAGACCCTGGAAGCGATTGTCTATTCACATCGAAGCATCGGGGCGGAGGAAGGCTTATCACGTCTGTATCACCAAGCCATTGTTTGGCTCTTCCCAGACTCAGAAGACCGAGAACTCCTACAACAGTACCTTGGATTCACCCTTGTCCTACAGGAGCCTCTCCCGATGGATGCTTTTTCGTCGTTGGCCAAGCTGTCCCCCCACGCCACCGAGGGTGTCAACTCGCAACTAGCAGCGTTGCAAATTCGGCACCCAGTAGGTGATACGGTTCCACGGATCCATCCTGCCAATATGCTACTTCATCTCTCCTTCCTCGAATATATTGAAAGCCTCTCACTCCCTTCGGACATCGCGTTCCATACCTCTGCGGTTAACTATCACTCTCAACTTGCGGAATCCTGCCTTGTGCAACTGCGCCAGTTTCTGCCCAACGCACACAGGCTGAAGCCTGCCAAACTGTCCGCACAACAGAAGTATGCGGTCAAATACATGCCGTTGCATGTCTACAGAGGCACACCCTCTGTTGAACCCGAGTCCGACGCCGAATGGAAGCGGACACAGCACTTCTCTCTTCTGCAGGAGATGGGTGTCACATTGCTTTTGCAGTGGAAACATCTATTGCTCGCCCTAGTGCATCCCGGTCACTCCGTGGAAGCCACTGACGTTGTTGGGAAGTCAACGGGGGATTTGATGACAGATGTGGCTGCAAGACTGGAAGAAGGTCCTGAGGGCTCCCTGTCAGTTCGGATCGCTTGCTTAGAAGTAGCTGTCCGCCTTGCGCCCGGTAACCCACATAGCTGGTCCGGACTTGGATGGGCCTACAGGTCTCTCGCAGTGTCTACAAGATCGAGAGATGCATGTGATCGAGCCGTACGAGCTCATAGGAACTCGCTGAAGGCAGAAGGAATATCCAACGCTGATAAGGGGCACTTCTTGTTCTCGCTGGGGACTATACTCAATAATCGCTATGATTACCTTGGGAGCCCTCATGATTTGGAAGAGGCAATTACAGTCCTTCGGAGTGCCATGGCTACCTATGGGCCAGACCATCCGGACCATGCTGATTGCCTTAATAACCTTGCCCTCACACTTTCAAAGACGGACTCGGCCTGTTCCTTGCAAGAATCTGTTCACCTGCACAGGAAAGCGCTGGGACTCCGCCCGCCAGGCCATCCAGAACGTGACAGCACTCTCAACAACCTCGGATTTGCACTGTCAAAGACAGGGTTTATCGGCGACCTGGAGGAATCCATCCACCTGCATTATGAGGCGCTGGAGCTCCGACCCCCAGGCAATTCAGAGCGCGACACAACTCTCAACAACCTCGCGACCTCGCTTTCCGAGACGGGATCTGCCAGTGACTTGCAGGAGTCGATCCGCCTGCATCGTGAAGCATTGGAGCTTCGCTCACCAGGACATCCGCATCGTGGCTACTCTCTCGAGAACCTTGCAAGATCCCTCTCCAAGACAGGTTCAGTGAGAGATCTTCGTGAATCAATCTCCCTGTATTCTGAGGCACTGGAGCTTCGGCCACCAGGGCATCCAAGGCGTGACATCACTCTCAATAATCTTGCAGACTCGCTTACCAAGACAGGGTCTGCCGGTGACCTACATAGGTCAATCCACTTATATCGCGAGGCATTGCATCTCTGCCCCCTGGGTCGCCCAGATCATGCACTTGTAGTAAAAAATCTCGCAAACGCGCTGGAGATGACAGGCTTTCCTAACGATTTGGAGGAATCGATCCGCTTGTACCACAACGCATTAGAACTGTGCCCTCCGGGGCACCCAACACATGGCACCACTCTTTATAATCTCGCAAACGCACTTGCAAAGACAGGCTCGCCCGACGATCGGGATGAATCGATCAGCTTGTATCGCAAAGCGCTAGAACTCCATCCGCCAGGCCATCAACGGCGTGGCCACCTCTTCCTATGCCTTGCGGACCAGCTTTACAAGACGGGGTTGATCAGCGAGCTGCAAGAAACCATCTGCCGATTCCGAGAAGAACTGGAACTCTGCCTTCCGGGGCATCCAGAGCGTAACACCACTCTCAACAGCCTTGTAGACAGGCTTTCAGAGACGGGGTCTACCGAAGACTTGCAGGAATCCATCCGCCTGTACCGTGAGGTGTTGGAACTCCAACCTCAAGGGCACCCAAAGCGTGACACCACTTTCCACAACCTCGCACACGCACTTTCATAAAACGGGGACCGTTAGTGGCCTGCAGGAGTCCGCCGGCTTGTATCGCAAAGAGCTCGAACTCTGCCCCCGACGGCCTCTGGATCACGCACTTGTGCACAAGTATCTGGGAGATGCTCTCGCAAAGACAGGCTCTACCCACGAGCAAGACGAATCGACTCCCCTGCGCGACGAAGCCCTGGAACCTTGACCGCCAGACCCTGTAGTCCTCATGCGCACCATTAAATACTTTACACCGTTTGTTACCTACTGACGGACATCCTCCACCTCCGACTCATTGCCCTTCTGTAGCACATCCGTTGTAATGATATGCATAATCCGAGCGAATCTGTCCCAGTACCAGTCGTCAATCTGCGCGTTACATCGCGTACTCTGCACCAAGAGTAGTGGAACCAGGACAACGGCTTCGATGGGCCCAAACTTCAAGCCTGAGCTTGAGCGCTTATCAAACAACGCCGTCCACAACACGTAAAATACGGATGATACCGAGATTATATGTGGAAAAAACATGGTAGATCCGCTAAACGCCTATAGACAACGATGTCCTAAACTCAAGGAGACAAGGACCATTGATAAGGGAGACAGGCAATGCGAAAGAGAAAGCAAACGGCGACCTACAAGTTGTCGCCGTATCCTCGTTCCACACTTCGAAAACCCCCAAAATCTCCCTCAGGTTCATTCAATCTGACTCCTGAGGTTTCCACACTGTCGAAGCCCTTTAGGGGATGGTAGGGATATAAGGAGACGGGAGTGACGAAGAGTAGAGACGTAGAAGAAGCTGGACGGACCAAGATAGGAAACGTGCCATGCCCTGCACACCCTTCACATAACCTCCACGAGCTCGCTCTCCGTCCTTCCCATCTTCCCCTCCTGCGCCGCCTGTTTTTGTTATGCAGCTGTGCGCACAGGAACCATGAACGTTGTATCACTCTCCATCACTACATACAAGGTGCCATTCTGCAGGATCTTGGACACGGAGGGATATCGCAAGAGGGTGCATGGAAGGGAAGGGTGGCGTGGCTCAATCGCCCTGAAGAAGGGTCGCATTACGCAAGCTTCGAAGGCCGTCCGGTGTCACCAGGACGGTGAATTTGGACTGATTTGAGAGTTCCTTGACGAGAGCGTCGAGAACGTTGGGGGCGCTCTGCTAAGACCGGTCCTTCAACCCCGCCTGTGCGACGTCGATCAACCCTTTCCCTTGTACTTGTTCGAGAGTGGCATTCTCCGGAATGACAGTCAGAGAAGATCCTGGGAGAGAGAGGGGGGGCGTTCGCGCTGTGGATGCGTTTGAGGAGCGTGTACAAAACGTCTGGAGGTAAAGGTCTTCCCATCAAATCCGTGTTAGAAGGCATCCATGATAACGAGAGCAGGAATCCCTCAACCCATCACCGTCCCCTTGCCCTTGAGCATGGCGCACGCTGGCCCCGCCAACGCTTTCCAGCTCGCTGGTGATGAGAGCGTTTTGGGTGGAGACCACGGAGAAGAGAGCGTCCGTGGTATGGAGGTGGTTGACCGTGAGGAGTCCAGTAGGACGCGTTTGGATGAAGGTAATTTGGCGTACTTCGTGCGTTTTAGATGTAAGATTCGTTGCCTCGATGGCTTCACCGCCTTCGGATTGTTGACGACCACCGCCCCTTTCCATGCGCGAAGTACACGACTTGGTGGACCCAGTCGTGTTTCCCCATAACCGGCTTGTCCACGCAAGACTGCGGGGGAGTCCAGTGACGAGGAGAGGCGAGGAGAGGCGGGGTCGGGGATAGGAAGACCGTCATGGACCGGATGACGAGGGAAGGGGATGAGAAGGTGTGGTATCCGGGACACATCTTGTTGAGGAGGACAAAAAGGGTGATGGACTATGTGTAGCTGCCCAGAGTGACCGGGGTCGCGATCGGTTGGACGAGGATCGTCTCTGAAGCTGAAGCTTGGGCTATGGACGTAACCCAGAGGCGTGAGGGGAAAGGCTGCCGTATAATAGAGTGTTTGAAGAGTCTTTGTTGATCGCGTGAGGCATCGATGTAGTAGGACAGAAACTCTGAACGAACGATTGGTAGCCATTGTGCCTCCTCTGGTAGAGCTGAAGTGGTGGCGAACGAGGCTTCTTGGCCTCTGGTTTGAACACCAGGGGTTCTAAGGTGGCTTTATAACGTATAGGAAAGGACCAAGAGATGGCGTACGATAGCGAAGCGTAGGAGGTCGAGTGCATGGCCCGAGCCACGCTGGAAAGGTTCGGAGAGAACGGTTCAGTTGGGCAGTTTTCGTCTAAAAGATTTGGGGCTTGCTCTCTGAGCACCTTGGAAGATCCTGTACATTGCCGTCAGTCAGTACTCCCGCCTCACTTCGCCACTACAACACGAAAGCGGTAAAGAGGTGGACGTAGACGAGGGGACGAACAAAGAATGAATAAGGGAGCAGCCCACGGGAGCGTACCTGGCCCTGTGCGTAAAGTCCCACACGATTATTTTCTCCCACTCCTTGCGCAGCGTCTTCAACCTCCCAAGGAACCGCGCCTGTGGCCGCACAGATGCAGCGCCATTCGTGAAAGCCGGCTCTTGACTTTCTCACCAGGCACCAAGCGGTATGCACTTGACGCTGTATCCGCCGTGGAGGGTCCCTGACAGGTCCATGTTTCGTGAGCTTTCGAAGGGAAAGAGCTCAAGTTGAGATAGGACGGCAAGAACGTAAAAAGGGACGAAGCACCCGAACGANCCACCCATCAGGTCGGGNATACAAGCACCTCTTTGGAGTACCGGGACCCCGACGCCGCTTTCCCCGCTCTTTTTCTCCCGCCACCTCTTTCGAGGACCGCAAACTACAACAAGAGAGCGGCATAGAACGACTGCATAAGCACTCACAGAAGTGGCTCGGGATTGCTGTCTCCCAAGGACATATCAAGCACTTCACTAGCTTCTGTATGCCGCTCTTCTACTCGCGCTTTGTCAATGCTTCGCGTGTGTCAGTCCCCTTCCCTTCCCCACCTAGCCAGATGTCTCGTTCTTGACACAAGCGCCACTGCGTCTCCAACCCTCTTTACCCCCAGGGGTCCACCAAATCCGCAAGGCCATACTCTCACCCTGTGCCCTGCCTCTTCGTACCGCACCAGCAAGACTCCCTGAAGCCGAACTCTCAAGGAAACAAATGGAAATGGCTCATTCGAGTGAACGTATCTTCGTTCAGACCCGCACTCGACGAACCCCTTTCCGTTTCCCCTCGAAGGGCGTTGCCCATTGCTATGACTTCCCTTCCTACATAAGACAAACTCGAACCCGGATTTCCTCTCCCCTGGTTCTGCACCCTCGGGTACCGTCCCTGCGTCGGTATCACCGGTTCACTCTGCGGCACCACTACTTCTGGTTTTCAAGCTTTTCCATAATCCTCGTTCCTCATTCCGATGCTGTCTTATCCCCGTCGTCGTTACGCGCCCCCGGCTCGGAAGGCTTCCTCTTGAGACCGTGGCATGTCGTGGCTCCCTCGGTGGCCACAACTCGACGACTCCCTAAGTCAATAGCGTGCTGTTTCCTCGGCGAATCTTCTGGAACTAGGGACTACGGGTGGATGTCCGGGCAGCGAACTCTATGACTCTGGATGCTAATCCAGGGCAGGCTTCGCCGAGCAGCATCGCCGGAGACAGAAATCCCCATGGAATAGTGGGGGTGAGAAGTGGGACTGACTACGGTCGAAATTCTGCTCGTTCTTGCAGCTCCATCCATCGTTCTTGCCTAGGCCCCGTCGCTTATGGAATCGTTAGATTCATAGGCCCGATGCGTTACAACTTACACCTGTGCTTTGAACGCTCGAATCGACGTGGAGGCGTGATTTGCAACGCTGTCCTCCATCCTGACATATCATGCTATGCGAGCGCCCTCAGCCTTCCCTCCCATGGAGAGTGAAGACTGCAATCCTCTTTGTATAAAGCGGACGACTCCTTGTATGCCGTCCCTCTCTGTCTCTCAACGCCCGCCATCATAGACGTCGGATCCCTGCCCGAATGCCTTCCAGGAACTGCCAGATGCTCCCTCCCGTCCCTCGAACTCCCTTGCCATCTCACACAGTGCCTCATCTCTAACTGCTGACAGTGCTTCCAAGCGAAGTCGTCGTCTTGGCGTAATCTCAATACCTCGCGTAGAACTGGTTCGCCCTCTGCACCACTGAAAACCATCGGTCTCACGCAGCGTTCGCTATGGGTATGCGACGAGGGAGCACAGTGTTAACCAGTAGGCTACGCATGAGGCGCTCCGAGGGTACATCGTGGAAATGTCAACCAAAGGGACAGTAAGCGCCCAATGGGCCTTCACAGCTGTGCTGCGGCAGTGTGCTGTCCGCTCTCTTTAGTATGGATTGTATACACTCGGTATTCCTTGCGTATGCCTGTCCTTCTGTCGGCGGCTAAATAAATTTAATTGAGTAGCTGCGGCGATAAGCCATCCCAAGAAGGCAGGTTCGTGAGGTTCGTGCTGCTGTGCGTTACCCTAACCTTATGTACGCCTCCGAACCTGCAAATCACACCGACGTCTTTCTTCCTCTCATCCACTAACGTCCTCCTCCTAGTTCTCTTTCAAAGGATGTCGAGGCAGTACAACAGTCCCCACACACTGGTATGGGAACAAAATCAACCTTCAAGTAGACCGAATGCGCTTCAGAGCTCGAGAGCTGGGCCAAACACAGCCCATCCACTGGCGGTACAAGGAAATACAACGCACATTCAGTACCACGGACATGTCTGTGAGAAAACTTCTCAGCCCTCGTATGTTGGAAAGTCTCACTTAGTATTCTAATCGACAGTCAACACTACGAACGTATATAATGGTCCTGTGAACAACGTCGGCCACATCGAGAATGCACATTTCTATCAGAGCAGCGGCGGTATGTGAACTCTCTCTTGAGTCTTCGCGATGCTCAATTTCAACCAGCTGGTCTGGACGCGCTTTTGTGGAACAGCCTTCCGACGCAGCGCGATACGAAAAGTAGGCATGGCGAATACCTGGAGGGGAGTCGGGAAGTGGACGTTCAAGAGATCATGCGATGGATTAGCGGTGCCCCTCGAGAGGAGTTAGTTCTATATGTTCAAGGCCCAGCAGGCGTCGGAAAGTCAACACTCGCTCGCCACCTTACCAACATACTTCAGAAGAAGGGTCGGCTAGCCGCGTCCGTCTTCCTTAGCGCGGTCCCCAGCGATGCTCAGAGTCCAGAAAGTATGGCTAAGGTCATCGCTCGTGACATGGGAACGATTCACCCCCGGGTTATTCCCCTGATACTTTCCGCAATCAGCTCTTGTCACGGTGCCCCCCTCAAAGACTATCTCAAGGGGTATCTTTGCAACCCATCATGTTCCCTGCGGCTACCCCACCCTGCGATATTTCTTCTGGACGCCACGGATGAGTGGGAGTTTTTCGATGCATTCTTTAAGGAGCTCGAATCGATTACAGGCTTTTCCACCACGCTCAAATTCATCTTCCTCGGGCGTTCGGATCCAAGAACACGCGGGTTCGAAGACCCATGGATACGTTCCTATCGGCTGGAGCCGGTATCGAACATTACCATGAAGCGGTACATTGTTAAGGAACTCTCTTCCGTGAAGTGGGACTTTGGCCGGGCACCCTCCGAGAGACAGGTCGCCAAGCTGGTTGAACTTGCTGACGGACTGTTCATATGGGCCAAGGTTGTGTGCTCGCTCTTGAAGAAGAAGCTCAGCCGCTCCTCTCCCAACAAAACATTAGAAGAGATTATCCACTCCCGACGCAGTGTCGCAGTGGAGGGGGGCTTGTCAGAGCTGTACCATCAAGCCATTGTTTGGCTTTTCCCGGAAATTGAAGACCAAGAGCTCTTGCGACAATACCTCGGGGCCACACTCGTCCTGCAGGAACCTCTCCCAGTTGATGCATTTTCGTCCTTGACCGGGCTGCCCATCCGTATCGTCGAGAGTATCAAAGTAGAACTCACAGCATTGCAAATCCGGCAACCAATAGATGAAGTTATTCCACAGATCCATCCTGTCAACATGCTCGTTCATCTCTCGTTCCTCGAATACCTTGAAAGCCTCTCAGTGCCACCAGATATCGCTTTCCACATCTCCGCATTCGAATCTCATGCTCAACTCGCAGAATCCTGCCTTGTTGAGCTGCGCAAGTTCCTGCCCAATGCCCGCACACCGACGCTCGCCGATCTGTCCGCGCGACAGAAGTACGCAATCAAACATATGCCATCGCATGTACACCGAGGGACACCTTCTGTCGAACCGGAGTCTGATGTCGACTGGAAGCGGACACCGCACTCTACCCTCCTGCAGGATATGCCCATTCCTTCCCTTGTGCGGTGGGGCAATCTCCTGGTTGCATTGGCGCTGCCAAGCAGCTCCATGGCAGATAACTGGGAGGTTCCTGGAAGGTCTAGAGGGGGTTTGATGGCGGATATTGCAACAACATTGGAAGAGGAATCCGAGGCAACCCTGCCAGTTGAGATCTCCTGCTTGGAAGTAGCCGTCCGCCTCGAGCCTGGGAACCCACACAGCTGGTCCAAACTTGGATGGGCGTACAAGGAACTTGCAAGATCTACGAGATCGAGGGACGCGTGCGATCGAGCTGTGCAAGCTTGTCAAAATGCTCTAAAGGTTGATGGGATTTCCGATGCGGACAAGGGGCATATGCTGATCTCATTGGCAACTGCACTTTGGTATCGTGAAGATTACTTTGGGAGCCCTCATGATTTGGAAGAGGCGATAGCAGCCCTTCGAAGCGCAGTGGACGTCTGTCCACCAGGACATCCAGACTATGAGGACTGTCTCACTAACCTCTCAGTCGCACTTTTCAAATCAGGGCCAACCAGGAACCTACATGAATCAATCCAGCTGCTTCGCAAAGTGCTGGAATTGCGACCTCCGGGACATCCAGAGCGTGGTGACACTCTAAACAAGCTTGCATCCATGCTCCACAAAAAGGGCTCTCCTGACGATCTCCAGGCATCCATCCAATTGCATTGGGAAGCCTTGGAACTCCACCCTCCAGGTCACCCTGACAGGCACTACTCTCTAACCAGCCTCGCAAACTCGCTTTCTGCAACAAGTTCTCCCGACAACCTTCAGGAATCCATCTGCCTGGACCGAGAAGCTCTGGGACTCCGGCCTCCGGGCCATCTAGACAGGCATTACTCTCTCCATAACCTCGCATTATCACTTTCCGAGACAGGCTCTCCTGACAACCTCCAGGAGTCCATACGCCTGGGCCAAGAAGCACTTGAACTCCGACCACCAGGACATCCAGAGCGTGGCAGCACTCTCAACAACCTTACACTTGTGCTTTCAAAGACAGGGACTGCTGACAACGTCCAGGAATCCATCCGCCTGGGCCGAGAAGCTCTGGAGCTCCGGCCTCCAGGACATCCACTGCATGGCACCACTCTCAACAATCTGGCATACTCGCTTTATGTGAAGGGTTCTCCCAATGACCTACAGGAATCAATCTGCTTGTTCCGTGAAGCACTGGATTTCCGCCCACCAGGAGATCCCAAGCGTGCAAACATTCTCAATAACCTTGTGTTTGCACTCGAGAGGAGAGGTCATCCTGCTGACTGGGACGAAGCAAGGTGCCTGCGCGAAGAAGCACGGGCGGTTTAGCCCTCAATTTCGGTACGTATGTCGACCGTTAACTTTTCCTTAGGCTGCCACTTGTCCTGACCGCCCCATGCACATACACATCGACCATCCCTACTTTACTTTACGTCACTTTCTTCATTATTTACAAGCATCCCGTCAAACACTACACATACTCGGGGCATGTAGACACATTAGTATGCGATACGAGGGTAAGAACAAACAAAGAAGTACGATACATAGATGAGGTCCCAGCATCCCTCGGAGGGGCGAGCAAGGCGCTAGGACCAAGGCACCATCGCCAATAACAGCCCTTCCACACAAGATCCCTCGATTCCCATTGCTCTCGACGTACTTGCTCATGAACAGCTCGTTGTACTTGTCTGGAAAGCGTTCGTCAGCGTCCGTTCACATTCCCCTCCAACATTTCCCTCCATAAACGCGGGGAAAGAAAGGAACGAAATAAAACAAAGGCAACCGGTGCCAAAACGAGCACGGACTCACCAGTCGTCAACACCATATCCTCCTTCTACACCCCACACAACCCCGCCATGTCACCAAGGCTCAGCCGTTCCGGAACCTCCACGCCTTTTACACCCCTCACATACCCTCCCCATCTTCCTCCCTACGGTGTACGTCATAGCGGAATCGGTGATTTCTCCGAGGAATATACCGTTTCTGAGCATGCGGGGACTCAAGCAGAGTGCAAGGGAGCCAGAGGTAGCGTTTTATAGGCTGGAACACGAGGTTTGGTTGCGCCGAGTCACGGAAGAGGCTCTGGAAGTCATCCACAATCAACAACACTGGAACCTCATTCCGCTCCTCCAAGGAAAGGATGTGGTTGAGCAGCTGGTACGAAGCGTTCGGCTGCAAGTACGTTTAGGTACGGATGCCGTAGATGTAAGAATTCATTGAGTTCAGAAGCGTCACCGCCCTGCAGTCGAACAGGTGGTGTTCTTCCGGATCTCGCTGGCGAAAGCTTCAACTTCGGGTTTGAGAGGGCGGTGATGCATCCAATATGACGCTCTCAGCGCTCCCAGAGCTAATAAGGCATTCGAGACTTGGATCGTCTTCTCAATCGGGATCGGTAGTGGATCGAAGGGCCAATCTGGTGTCGAACAGCTGGAGCCATGGATTGTCGCTGGCCAGGATGTAAAGCGAAATGCCGACGTGATTTCCAGCGAGGACGGCGAAGGTGATGTCGACGGTTGTCCGTACGTAGCGTGTAGAAGGAAGGACCGCGAATATACAGGCCGTTCAACGATGAGAACTTGGACGACAGTAAAGGGTCAGAGAAAAACAGAAGGGTTGAGATCTTCGAGACGAGTGGGTAGGTATATGCGTGCGTATCGAGGAAGAGGAAAGTGATGAACCGAAACGCGGCTCAGCGTCGAAGAACGGGTGAAGGTGTAACGGCAAATCGCGACTGGGAGAACAAAAAGCAACGAAACAGAAGGGTTACAACAGGGAAGATTAACGGATGTAAGAGTCCGTGGAAGTCTTGCCCAGTAGTAAAGTAAGAAGCGGTTCACAAACAATATCCAAGTCCGAACGGAATGACAGGAGTGGAAGACGTGAGATCGTGAGAGAGAGGAAAGAGGGGAGGTTTGAAGCGAAGCAAAAGAAACGTCATCCTTCGAGGAAGGAGTAAAAAAGGTAGAGCAAATCGCGACGGAGAAAGGAGAGAGAATGAGGAGCAATTGCAATTAAATCCACGGGCATACAGTCAAGGAGCTCTATGAACGCCAGATAGGAAAAATCAAGGTCCCAAGCAAGGGAAAGGACGAACAGCTTTACACGATGTGTCTGAGCAACAACGGGATAACAGACGCGAAAAGGGCTTCGATGGGTGGAGACGGGGAATGACATTAAGAACGAAAAGAACAGTAGGAATTTACTCCTTGTCTCAGAGAGAGAAAAGCCGTCACCCATCTTGAAACGAGGTCGCTGATATACTCTTCGTCCAGCCCGTCGTCTTCGTTCCCCTCGTCCGTCGGAGTAAACCATCCCGTCCCCCATCTCCCCGCCTTGGGTCGCTTTCAGCGGTCGACCGTACCTCAGACCACACACCCTCTCTCCTCCAAAAGCGGGGACACTGCTCAGGGCCAATCGAGGCGGGTCTTGGCTTGCATTCTTGGATCGCCGGGTCATAATCCGTACCCTTCACAACCTACAAGGAGCGACGCTGACGGTTCGATGCATGCCAGAGTTCACCTCATTGGACAGACCTTGAGGCGATGTCGGGAGTCTGTGGTTGACCAGCGATAGACGGCGCTCTTGCGAGCGCTGAGTTCGAGAGGCCCTCCAATCCCCAGGTGTATTGACGCTTGGGCGGTTTCGGTGCCCGGGACGTCGCCATCGCGTAGGTGAAGAGTGTGTGGGAGCGTCTGGGGACGAAGAGCGTCAGATTGATATCACTAACGGGTGTATGCAGAAGGTAATGGAATATAAGGTGCGACGAGGCCAAGCGAGGGGCATAAAGGAAAATAAGGTGGAGGAGGCCGACGGTAGGAGAGAATCGAGAGCAGGGAGGGGAGGGTCGGTTGAAAAAAAGACGAAGGCGAGGATGAACGGGACTCACAAAGCCACTTGTTCATCTGGGTTTTTTCAAGGGTACGCTTGAAGGTCTGCTGAATCACCTCTGTAGTTAGTACTCCAATGTAGGATTCCTTGGACGAGGAAGGGTACGCACCAGGAATCTCATCTTTCAATGATTGGGATCCCAAATCCCAACTGGACTTCAAAACCCCGAGCAACTTCCTCCGCTCGACGCCCGTTCACCTTCCTGCACGCGCTCCAAAGGGAATGGTGTAAAGTCACGAAGGAGGATCCGATCTGAAGCGGACAAGGAAATCGTGAGCTTCATGCACGCGAGAGAGGTGATGGGAAGGCGAGAGAAGACGCGTCGGACGTAAAATAGGGAGTGGAAGTAAGAGAAAGGGGTAAAGGAGATGGGGAGACGAAGGAAGGGACAAGAAAAGGATCCGTACCTGCAACATAGTGCTGGGGCGAACCATCCCTAGGCTATCCGACAAAGACCCCCATATTGACTTGATTGACCGCGACAACACAGCGCTATAATGCGGTGAAGGTTGGCCTCGAAGCCCCGAGGAGGTGAGGCTGATCTCTATGGGGGCAGGGAGCTCGTTAGTCGGACGTGGAAGACCAGAAGAGTAAGGGGGAAGAACAGCGTGACGAAAAGGGCAGGTAGTAGGAAGAAAGGCTAGGCAGAGATGGTGCGTGCAACACCGTCTAAGGGGGTACAGGGGACGGCACAGGGTGAAGGCAGGTGGAAGAACAGCACGTACCGAGTTCACAAATCCCTCCCTCCATTGAAACACGGGGCCGAACGCTAGCGTCAGTGTCGTGTGCTGCGTTGGGGATCCATCAAGTGAGGTTTGACGCGCTCGGACGGTTGACCGACGTGGAAGAGCGGACGATGGTGGGGAGGTAGGCCCAGTCAGAACCGGACAGCGAAGAAATACGGGAAACAAAGAGGAAAGCAGAGGATATGGGAAGATAAACGAGATCTTGTGCGGTTATACGAGAAACCCAGAAGAGACTGTAGATGTGCGGAATAGACGAGGTTTTCGGAGAATTCCAGAGCGTGGCTGAAATTTACCGAATACAGAATTTCCCGCTTTGTCGAGCTACACGCTGCAGCCTTTCGTCCCTTCCTTGCACCAGGACCCTCGATAGCGGCCTCCCCGTAGTGTAACACGTAAGAATCCCAATCCTCTTTGCTATAGTCATCGCTCATGTACAATACAGCCATTCTTGCACTATGGGGAGGAAGCAGTACTCTTGCCCGTGTCCCAACTGCGGGGGCACCATGCACCTGGCCAAGACGATCATCAAGCATCTACAGGTCGAAATCCCTCCCGGAGAGGCATTCGGAGATTGGCTGGCCGGCTTCCTTCTTGAACATCGCCTCTCGCCAGGGGAGTCGTTGCCATCATCTGCCCGATCTCAGCCACGACGTACACCAGCTATCGCATCTTCGGACAATTCAACCAGGGCCACGCCACGCCCTGTAAGTCCAGAACAGGTCTCTGGAGAGGCTTACCCAACAGAGATGCCTTTTGATGAGGAGGTAAGTCCGTCTTCCATTGATTTTACGTGATTATGAACTTATGTTGTAATTTAGGCGCCCGTGCGCAGCTCGCCTGAATTGAGCCACGCTGCAGGCCAGCCACAGCCCAACGAGGTAAGAAGACGAGAACCGTGATTGCTCAGCTTGACTGAGTGAGTGTTATTACTGCAGGACATTGCCATGGATGACGATACGCAAAAATCGGACGTCTCAATGGACGATGTTATGCCAGCTGCTCCGAATGCCGGAGAGGCTGCCTCTGGCATACCTGAGCTGGCCACAACCTCTGCCGCTGCCAGAACGGAGGCAGACTCTCAATCGGAGCACTCCAGTACACACTCCATCCACCTCACAACGTTCGAGAATGTCGATATTCCCCCACCAGCCGATGACAGCAGAGACGAAGAGAATGAGCCTGACCAAGAGGCTGTTGCGGATCTGCGTCATGAGGATGCCGAACGAGCTGCAGCAGTGCAAGCAGAGGAGGAGCGCAGGGATCACCAGCCTTTCACAGGACGCGAGATACGAGAGGAGGTGGACATAGCCCCATCCATGATCGAAGCTATCGAGACCACCCGCGCTTTCATCAACGAGATCCGTGCTGCTAATCTCGACAACGGCAAGCTCAATAAGGCATCTGTGGAAGCCCTGAAGAATCCGGTGGAAGAACTCGATGAGTTGGCCCCAGCGGAACGTCTTCACCTCAAGCTGTACATGTCCCATCTCAAGACATCGCAAGAGGTCTACAACGAGACTGCCGAAGCAATCAACGAATACTCCCCGGATGCGAACGTCCCATCGTTCAAGCAGATGGAAAATCGCGTGCGGAATATTACTGGCATAACAACAATCACTGACGACATGTGCCCAAACTCTTGCCTCGCTTTTACTGGACCCTTCACCAACCACAGCGCATGTCCTATGTGCGGTGCCGAACGTTACCTGGAGACTTCGACTGGGAAACGTGTTCCACGAAAGTCAATGACGACGCTTCCACTGGGTATGCACCTCGCCGCTCTCAAGAAGGATCCCCAAAGCTGCAAGGACTTGCTTCATGGGTTTCAGGAAACAGAGAGAATATTGGAGGAGCGTGAGGAACAAGAACCAAAGGACTATGTCTACAACGACATATTCTCGGGCTCGGACTTCCAGGAGTTTGCTGAGCGGGTGGAACTGACTGAGGACGACTTTGTTGTGGGACTCTCTCTTGATGGGGCCCAGCTCTATCAAAACAAGACTTCAGATACCTGGATAGGTGTATGGACGGTCTACAACTACAGCCCAAAGCAGCGATACAAGAGGAAACACATCCTGCCTGCTTTTATTGTCCCAGGTCCTAACAAGCCCAAGAACATCGACTCTCTCACGTTCCGCAGCCTACACCATCTATCGGCACTGCAACGACATGACGATGGAGCCGGTATCAAGGTGTGGGATGCCAGGAAGAAGGCAGTTGTGCAGTGCCGCACCTTCTTCTTCGTGCAGACTGCTGATGCTCCTGCAATGGTGTATATGGATGGACGTGTTGGCCACCATGGTGCACACGGGTGTCGACTAGGGTGTAGCATGAAAGGGAGGCACGATAAGGGCACAGGGTTCTACTATGCCGTTCATCTCAAGCCAAATAACTATACGGTGAAAGGCTGTGACCATCCTGATATCGACTTGCGCCAGGCCAAGTTTGAGCCATGTTCGCCAACTCACTACGATGAACAAGTCAACTCAATTGTCACATCCTCGACCCAGAAGGAGTACGAAAGACGGCGGCTTGCATCGGGCATTGGAAAACCATCTATTCTATCTGGCCTGTCTCCCAACCACACCCTTGCCCTGCCTAAATGCTTTTCCCTCGACCTGATGCATCTCCTCTTCATCAACATTCCCGATCTCCTTGTTCCACTCTGGCGTGGTGTACCTCTGAAGAAGGGCGAGGACACAAAGAAGTGGGGAGATTGGGTTTGCCTCACTGGGGATGTTTGGAAGGAGCATGGGAGGCTTGTCGGAGATGCAACACGCTACTTTCCCTCTTCTTTTCACCGACCACCTCGAAACCCAGCCGAGAAAATCAATAGTGGTTACAAGGCAACTGAATACTATCTCTATCTCTTTGGACTTGGCCCTGGATTCTTCAGAACGGTTCTCCCCAAGAAATACTGGCAACACTTCTGCAAATTGGTCAAAGGTGTTCACATCATTCTACAGCGCTCTCTGACAGCCCAAGACATCCGCAAAGCACAAAGCCTTTTTGTTCAGTATGTTTCCGAGTTCGAGCACCTCTATTACCAACGACGCGCCGATCGGCTACACTTCTGTCGGCCTTGGCTCCATACACTCCTTCACACACCTTTTGAGGTTACGCGCATGGGACCGAATGGCAACCTTACACAATTCACGATGGAGTGTGCGATTGGCGACTATGGGCGGGAGATTCGCCAGCCATCGGATCCATATGGTAACCTGGCAAGGATTCTCGAGCGGCAGTCACACTTGAATGCACTGAAGTCAATGTACCCTGAAGAACTCGACAAGGATAACAAGAAGTCCAAAAAGCCTACTCTTGATGGTGGAGATGGATTCACTTTGCTACATCCTGCGTCAAAGAGACCTGAGAATGTTGGTGGCGAGGCAGGGAGGGTTATGCAGGCCGAGGCCAGCATCACACGGGTTACAGTATGGGAGCGGCTGAGTCTACCCAATGGTCAGGTCATACGCAGCCTTCGGAAAGATGCCCGCGCCACGAAGAGGACTGTTCGAGTGACACGGAACGCAAAGGTGAGCTCAACGGTTGCACCAAGTGACATCCACCTGACAGTGCCTAGATATATCGGAACAATGCATACCAGTACGCGGAGATTCAGTTCTATTTCCGCTGCCAGCCCGATCCCATCAACCAACCGGAAAAGTGGGAAGTGAAAGCATTGGTGTCTCTCTATACTCCTCCAAACCCGACACTCCTTGAAGAGTCGTGTGGTACTCTGCATGCGTGTCGATACACCGGCGAAGATGGCTTTGCTGTTATCAGCGTCAAGGAAATGATTTCTCTTGTTGCGATGATCCCACTCCCTACCCTACCTGACGAAGTCGAATATCGAAACATGTTCTTTCCGGTTGAAAAGTCTGGTTTGGAAGTTACTGATTTCACTGTATAGTACTTAGTAGTATAACTTATGGTCCTCAATGTAATCGTCAATTCTCCTTCTCACATATCGATGCTTCCGAAGGTAGGTGTAAAGAATATCGAGGCGTGCTTTCTTGCGGCGTAGGGAACGTAGCGTAGTCATGAACTCATCATGTGCTGCAGCCCAGACACTGGCGCCGATACGATGAATTCGAGAGGTTCGGTGTCGCCTTGAGGCCTTCCTTGTCTTGAGGATGGATTTCGTAACTCTTCGGGCACGAATAGATGCCATAACAGTCTGAAAGACAGTGTTAGCTTCAAACTTAGTTTCATTCGGTTTGATACACTTCACCTTGATCTCCTCGTTGTCCGAGTCGCATTTCTGCATGGCATGTTCCTTGTTCAGAGGGAGGATGTTGGTGTTTCCATGTCCAGGAGATGCAGAATCAGAGTCTTCCATCCAGGCAACACTTCGCGTTCCCAGTGCGAGTTTTGCAGTGCGCCTTTCGTAGCTGCTATCAGACTGAGCCAGAGCAAAGCAACAGTTGAGACTACAAGCAGATGGTAGAGCCAGAAGCTGAGTTCACCGTAGATCCTGAGTCGTCGCCAGAGTAGTAGTCGTCAGAACCACACATCTTGTATTTCATGAGATGAGCTGCGGTGTCATTTTTGCTGAACATGTCCTTGGTGACCACATTCTTGTAGACCTGAAGGAGAGGGTCCTCGTCTCTTTCTCGTATGTCATGGTTGTCAGAGTCTGAGGCAAACTGTAGACTCATTGCGTTGTGGTCGGGAGCAACAACAACGGCACGCGGCGACGCGACGCGACTTTGTTTGGTTGCACACACAGCCAACTTGAACAAACAGCTTGCAAACAGCTGCTCATCGAGTTGGCCCAAAGGGAGGAAGCAATGGCAGACAAGCCAGTTGATGGAGAGGACACATACAAGTGAAATATCTGAATTACTTTTGCATTTGAACAAGACATGGCGGCAACATGGAGTAGTGATCACAATGGACAGGGGCACAATAGCCAAATTCGAAGGCTATGACATCAGAAAATGTCCGACTGCCACATATCGGACATGCACCCAAAGGCCAGCATCCCTCTCTTTTCTGTATTCAGATAGGTGCAGGAGCCTCAAATCTCCCTCAAAATAATGCTGAACGCGCTGCTGCATGGGCGCTAAACTTGGTTCGGAGTTTGCCGGCGCAGGTGATGGTCATCGTTTGGCGCCAGCACACCTTGCTTCCGGACCACGACGACAGCCTCCCTCGCTGGTAGCTCAGCCTTGGACGCCGTATTGGCGAGGGGATGAGTGCATTTCACATGCGGCCTAGCGCCCTCCACAAGCCGCCATCTGGGACCCTCGACAAATTGGAGCCGCGCACAGTAGCACGATGGAGCTGACTATAGCGCAGGGAGTGGCGAGTTGGGTGCGGGTTGCTCAGCATTGTCGTCGGCTTTCTGAGTGAAGACACAAGAATTGCTGTGCTGCTGAGCACCCATACCACTCCTCAAAGCTTCCTGTGTGTGGTCAGTAGCCTGTAGACGATTGCCAACCAGGTATGTCTATCCTACACCGATGTTAGCAGTAGTAGGACTGACAGAGCTTCGCCATTCAAAGCTTCGCAACACGCCTACCACCACAACGCGCATTCGACACCTCGACCTTGACACTAATAAGTAAGATGTGGCAGCGTGACTCAGCGGAAGGAGTAGGGTGCGGCGGCGTAGGTGCAGATGCTCGGGGTTCTTTCAGGCTCTCTGGGCGATTCACGCAGGAGTTGCTTGTTCCCCCGAGCGACTGCGGTGCCCTCGAATATGTGGCAGGTATGTAGTGTTCTTGGGACAGTTAATCCGAGACACTAACAAAACCTTGCAGTGTCGTATCCGTATTTCATTTCAATCATGCCTAGATGGTGCAGGGCCCTCGTGCGGTCTGGGTGACAGGGAGGATGTTGTTTGCTAAGGTAAATCTATCGTTGTATTCTAAAAGGTGCATTGCTAACCCTACGAAGTTTCTCGTTCACAATCACCCTCAACACTTTCTACTCATATCAAAACCCCGACTCACCCAGCGTCGTATCAGCAAATCGACGAGACTCTCAACTACGTCCTCAACCACTCCCCTGTTGACAAGACCAAGTCCTCGCCTGAAAGCAAGCACCTCGTACAGGATGTTCGCGATATCATCAAGACGGTCGACGAAGCTGCTTCCGCCGACCAGTTCATCACCAAAGGCAGTTGTCAAGTCGGACCCAAACGAGACCCCCGTCCTCGCCGAGGGTGTTCGCGTTGCAGACACCCTCCACATGGACCCCAAGCACGACACCCCAAGCACGGTATTGAACCCACTCTCAACAAAAAGCAGGATTCTGAGGAGAGCTTCATCAACGCAAAGTTGGTCGATGTCGATGGGACCATTGGTGTCAAGGTGCGTGGCTTACGCGTTTTCTGGCTCTCGGGGCGCTTGCACTGACCTCGAGGCGCAGGTGAATCACCTCGGCAAGTGACAAACCTCTTCCTATACCCAGCTCGTTGGAATGTACTTCGGAAAGCTGCGCGATATTGCCTCGCTCAAGGGCGGCGTCAGCGATGTCGTGATCGCGGTCCCCGGATGGTACACCGATATCCAGAGGCGGGCGGTGCTGGACGCTGCTGCCATTGCCAACCGCCATCGCCCTCATTAAGACCGACCTCCCAGAGCCAGAGGCTCCCCGAGATGTCGCCTTCGTCGACGTCGGCCACGCCACTCTCTCCGTCTCCATCATCGCCTTCTCCATGGGACAGCTGACTGTCGTCTTGCGACATCGACTACGCCCTCA